>BQNB010034389.1:0-42534 GCA_026074375.1 Tanacetum coccineum
AAATGGATCGATTGGCTCAAAAACCCGTATCTTGTAATTGTCTAATTCTAGCTCCTTGCTAGTCGTTTAATAAAGCTGCTGTTAAAAAAAAATAATTTCAAACAAGGGTAATATCGTAAACTTATTTTTAGTAGTGGACAATTAAATTGAGACATCTCAAAAAAGAAATATAGACAATAAAAATGAGACGGAAGAGTATCATTGTTTTTCAATTATCACCGGTTCATATATTACACAAACCGCAAAGCACAAACAACAGTTTATAAACACTATGGAACAAACTTATTTTCACAAGCAAATAATTTGTTTCCTCTTAATATTCGCCACAGGTCTAGAGTTACTTTATAGAACAAACTATGATTTAGGTTCCTAAGTTTTTTGTATATCAAAGAATTAATCTCAACCGTCTATCTTCATCTTGATCTAATGGATATGATTAAACACAAAACTCATTTTTAACCTTTTTTTCTTAAATATTAATATCTCTCAAACTGTTAATTGTCAAGTGAAAAAAATATACCATCACGACGAGCATTTAATTATCTTTATATAAATATCCACCTTGATATACTTTCGACAAAAAAAATTTCAAGTTTTTTCCCGTTTGTTCCACTTTTTTCACATTTTTTTCACGTTTTTTTCACATTTTTTCACTTTGATATACTTTCGACAAACTTTTTTTCCCTTTTTTTCACTTGTTAGTCTTTTTTTTTCATTGTTAAAAACTAACATGAAAAATCACATATGATTAAGCACTAATAAAATCACATGTGATATAAGTGTTAAATCACATATGATAGTACTGATAAATCACATATAATAAAATCAAGTATGATATTAGTGTTAAATCATATATGATACTTAATTCGAATACAATCACATGTAATTCGATGTTAGCGTTAAATCACATATGATATTATTGATAAATCGCATATAATAAAATCACATATGATATTAGTGTTAAATCATATATGATACTTAATTCTAATACAATCACATGTAGTTCGATGTTAGTGTTGAATCATATGTGATTTTATACGAATATTCAAATTAGTGTTCAATCACATGTGATATTTTCATGCAAATTTCAACAATGAAAAAAAAGGAAAAAATGTAAAAAAAAAGTGAAAAACGAGAAAAAAAGTGAAAAAACGTAAAAAAAAATTTGTCGAAAGTATATCAAAGTGGATATCTATAGAAACATAATTAAATGCTCGTCGTGATGGCATATTTTTTTTTGCTTAACGATTAACTATTTAAGAGATATTTAAATTTTAAAAAATTTGTAAAATAATTAAATGTTTTTAATCACAACGATTGATTTCTTTTTATATGGATGGTAGAGACAAGTCTCTTGGTATCCAACCTTTTTTTAAAGCTCTAGGTACCGTAACGCCGTGGGGTCCGGCGTTAACGCCGTTGCCGGCGTTACGGTACCGTTGATCCGAAAGTGACGACGGCGTTGGTGGCTAAGTTGACACACCAACGCCTCGTTGAGGCTTGTTTTTTTTAAAAGAAAAATTTGTTTAAAAATTTGAAAATGGCTATTTTAGCCGGTTTTTAAAAAAAAATTAATTTTTGTTTAAAAACAGCCGGTAACGGCTAGTTAAAAAAAAAAAGAGAACCAAATGCTAGTTTTTTCAAAAAAAAAATATATTATTTTTTCTAAATATTTTTACCCACTATATATATCTCATTTCATCCTCAACAATCTTCATCTTCAACCTATACATTCAATCTTCATCCTAAAAAAAATGGCCGACTTTCCCAATGAAGACTCGTTTTGGAACCTCCTTAACGCCGGCACGATGGGTTCCGAGTCTACCTCGAATTCTCAATTCCCCGGCTTTTCTAGCCAAGCTCCAATGACTCCCGAGCAACAAGCTTTTCTTCAATCTCAACAACAAGCTTTTCTTGCATTTCAACAAACTTTCCAAAACATACAACAAAATCCACCACAACAACAAAGCCAATCTTCAAACTCAATTCCACAACAAACCGACTCCCAACCCAAAAGAACCCGAGTTAAACACGCGGCCAAAAGATCAAAAGGAAAAGAGGCCGAACCGACGGGTGACGTTACTACTTTACGTTGGTCCTCGGACGAGGAAGCGTTACTTGCCGAGTGTTTCGTTGCGGTATCCGAGGATCGTAACGTCGGGCGGTCACAAGCGAAGGACACGTTTTGGATTCGGGTTATGCACGAATTCAATCGGAAAAATTTCCAAAAACGTACCAAGGATATGTTGACAAGCAAATGGACGACTTTGAACCATCATTGCCAAAAGTTCAACGCAATCTACAAAAGGTGCCATCGGTTGAAAAAAAGTGGCGAGAGTGAGGTTGATTTGATGGGCCGGGCTCGGGGCATGTATCAAGACGAAAATAAAAATTCACCTTTTAATCACGACAAAGCTTGGGTGATTTTGCGACAACACGCAAAATGGGACGCACCCAAAGTTGCGCCCGCGTTTGATTTTAACGAAGACGCAAACGGGCGATTTTCGAAAACGGTTAACACCGAGAGCTTTCGGTTGCATATCCAAGGACCTCCGTCCCACTCGGCAAACCAAGCCTCGGATAAAAAACCTAAATCTGATCACATCGGCGAGCACCGGGGGAAGTCACTCGTCCCAATTCGGTGATTTTGTGTCTCACGAGCTTCGTCTCAAACGGGAGGCCGCCGAAAAGGCGTTTGAGGATCGATAGGTCAAAGACGGAGACGATTAAAGTTTGGAGGATTGCGATTTCTCAGCCCCTTAGCTCGAAGGATTTCGTCGGACGACGACGCGTTTTCGAATCTTGCCGAAGAAAAATCAAAATCAAAGCCAAGTTACCGCCAGGAAAGCCATGGAATAACCGAACAATGGAGACGACTCTGACGAGTAGTTTTTTTTAATAAAATTCGAATGTTTTAGTTTTAAGTTTGTGTAAATTTTTTTTATTTTCGGTTGTTATTTTTTTTAGGAATTGTAATTTTAATTTTTAATGAATGAAAATGAATTAATTTAGTTTTAAAAGTGATGAAAAAAAAAATTAGTGGGTCCCAAAAGTAGTGTTATTGAGTTATGGTTACCTGGGTTTTTTTGGATGTGAATGTGAATGTGAAAAAGCTGACGTGCGGCTCAAAACTTAGTGTTACCAAGTTATGATACCTTGTGCTATCACTGTAACTCTCCTCCTTTTTACTTTATAACTACATAAATTGTTAAAAAAGTAGGTAAAAGTTGTGGCGATAATTTTGGATAATCTTTTTAAATCATGTATAATCACTATATAGAACTTTGACCATTTAACAATGAGTATCAGGAAATCTTTATGATAATTCATAAATAGAACTTATCTTGTTGGTTTAACATGTAATTCTAAGAGGAAGGAGTATGGCAACGAAGAAGGCTCCCCGTTTCCGACGTGGCGCTCGCCACTTGCTCGCCACCATATCAACATGCCTCGCCGTTTCATTTTTTTCGATATCTCGCCAGTTTTGCGAGTCAAAAGAAGATAAAATAACTTCACCCTTTTTAATTTTAAAAATCTTACCGTTATTTTCTGAAGAAGAGGTTTAGGCCAAAATGAGTGAGATGCAGGTTTTTACTGAAGAAGAAAGATAGGCGTTTTTACTGAAGAAGAAAGGTAGGACTTTTATTTAAGTTAAGTTTAGGGTTAGTATTGGGCTGGACTTTTTATAAGGTTGGGCCCTTATCCAAATTTGATAGTCACACATTTATATATTTTTCATTTTTTTGTATATACATTTTTTGGTTGGGCTGAACTTTTTAAGTAACGTGTATATATATTTTTTGTTTATGTTTTTAATTTTAATAAAATAAATAAATGTTTGTGTAAAAAATAAAAAATAAAATAAAATTGTGGGTGGTTGGGCCAAAGTGAGGATATATAGGTGTGTTATGAGTGAAAGGATATTTTTGAATGGGAATGAGATACTGATGTGGCAGCCTGTGGGGCCCAAGTGAGGAGATATATGTCGTTGCCATACTCCTTCCTCTAATAGTCTCTAGTAAATCATAATCATTTAAAATAGTTAAATACCTAAAATCACTTCGTGCTAAACTTGATAGAAAACCGTACATGTTATAGGTGTTAGTATGATAACCAACTTCTATAGCGTAATTGTAAATTCCATGTTGTAACATGTGGCTATGTTATTACACACATCTCATAAAAGTGGTTGATCAAACAAAAATCGTAGTTTACTCGAATTTCTACTTATATATGAGGCAAAGCATGAATTTTTTCATGATGACTAGGCTGGTGACATGGCAGTTTTAATGCTGACTGGAAATGCCACCTCAAAGGGCATAATGGGAAGATTTTGATGACTAGGCAATCACAGTGTAAAAAACATGGGTATTTTGGACATTTATGCACTTCCTTAAACACTTGCTACAACTTCGCACGACTTCATTCTTCAGTTTCAACTTTCACCTAATATCTCTCCAATTCAAATCAAACATTCATAAATTATCATCACGAAATCAACAAACTTTCTTGATTATTGATGACGCGTTTCTACTTTGAAATTCAAAACAAGCAAATCATCCAATCGTGTTATGTTGCAGTATGATATTTTTGCAGCAGTCATCCAATTAAAATCCCCAATATTACCCCAATGTTCTGCTAATTTTTGCTAGCTGTCATCAAATAGTGTTATGTTGCGCTATGATTATTTTTGCAGCAGTCATTCCAATTAAAAATTCCCAATATTACCCCAATGTTCTTTTGCTATTTTTGCAGCAGTCATCCAATCGTGTTATGTTGCAGTATGATATTTTTGCAGCAGTCATCCAATTAAAATCCCCAATATTACCCCAATGTTCTGCTAATTTTGCAGCAGTCATCCAATCGTGTTATGTTGCAGTATGATATTTTTGCAGCAGTCATCCAATTAAAATCCCCAATATTACCCCAATGTTCTGCTAATTTTGCAGCAGTCATCCAATCGTGTTATGTTGCAGTATGATATTTTTGTCAAGCAACTTTGAAGGTAAATATATGTTCTTATTTTCTGGTTTATTCTTGTGTTTGATCATATTAATTTATGCACACCATATGTTTGTTGAAATGATGTTGAAGCTAAGATGGTATTCGTTGATTCTTTGATCTAATATGCGTGTATTATATTGCTTCTATGAATGATGTTTGTTATATTTCACTGTGACAGAGGTAGAAAAGTGAACATGTCTGTGTCGTGCAACTTATCATGGTCCCGGAGAACCGATTGCATTAAATATTTGTGTAAGATGCGCGATGAGGTACTTTTTTCACATTATATAGATTACTGCAATATTGAAAGTTACGACATGGTAAATGGGAATTCATGTTTCTGGAGTATTTGGTGAGTAAATCATCAAATTTAATATGTTTATTAAACATTATATGTTTTTTAGGTGTAATTCCATTTTATTATCGATAAGTTTCTGATGAGTTTTCTAAGATTTTTCTTATATTTTGTGCATTGGCTGGCAGACTATTTGCAGAAAAGGACCAAATACGACACAATTTACGGGTTTAGAGGAGAACATGTTGGAGTTACGAAGGGTAAATATGTTAAGTTGACTGATGAAATTGTTTATCCTGACAAAAATGAAATCAGGTGATTTTCAACAGTTCTATTCTTTTTTAGGATTTGTTACCTAGATTAGGAGTTTGTAAATGTTTTGGGCACACTTTGGGATATGTGTAAGCCGTTTGGTCAGATCCTTTTTAGTTATAAGTTTAAGTATATACACCATCTGGTTATGAAAAATATATTCACAAATATGGGTGGGTTGAACTTGCAGGTGTTCATGATTCATACTTCACAAATAGGAGATGTTGAACGAAATGAACAATAATTTAAGGGAGAAGTTTGTTGAACTTTACCAAACACCAATACAGAAAACGTATGACATCTTCCCATTTCTCATTGTCTTCATATTTTCCGATTAACCGTAAGCCTGGACTGCATTACTTCAGTTTCATAATGTGAATCAATGTTGGTTTTTTTTGTTATGTCAGATGTTGGAATGGAGATCTTTCAACAGTCCTTCCCTACAATGTCGTTCCCACCAGTGCTGGATGTGGGAGGTTTTGATCTTTCTAATGCTCTTGAGTCGTCTTATTTTTTCAACTGTTAATCGCTCAAAACAAATGCATCAATCTTTTCATTTGTGCCAATTTGGAGGGGACCTTTTAGGAGGCCATTGTTGTACTAACTTTTTTAACCAAGATGATATTACTCTTACAAAGCTATGATCATTGATTCAGTAAGAAACTTTTCATCCCTTTAACTCGATTCTTCATTTATTTGATTATTTTATAGAGATATATCATATGGGTATATATTATCGTCATATAAAGTCTTAAGGAAGGACTCAAGTTGTGTAACATTTTGTATTCAGTATCATGAACGCTTGAAAAATATTGAAACTATGCTCCGCAATATATTTTCTGATAAATTTTGGAATGATGATTGTTTTGAAGCTTAACTTAAGAAAAAATCATTGATTTTATTGTAGGTGTTGCTATCTAAAGGGATGTTTTGTTCGTGCCATCTAAAGGGGTGTTTGGTTTATGCTGTTAACAATGATGTTTGGCTGATGTTGTCTGTATGGGTGTTTGGCTGCTGTTGTAACTGGCATTCTGGTAAGTATGCATTAATTGCAAAACCGAGCTATGAACATATGATTTCTTATGTCGTTTCTTAAATGCAGTTGTACATAGCATCATCCTCAGTAGGAATAGGAGCAGTTCCATGGATTATAATGTCTGAGGTACATACATCAACATGGATACAGTTTTTCCATATGGTTTTTTTATCGAAATCTTATTAACCATTCAGCCTACTTCCCCCTTTAGCTTATTTTTTAAGTTTTAAACACAAATGTCAATTATATATAATCCAGTTTGACCGATTTCACGTATAATGAAACAAATTCACTCTCTAATTGATATTTTGCATCTAGATATTTACCATTAACATCAAGGGTGCTGCTGGAAGCTTGACAACGATTACAAATTGGTTTGGCGCATGGGCTGTATATTTCACTTTTCTTTTCTCTTAAGCTTGAGTTCTTATGATAATTTGGAACGAGTGGTCTCATGTTTTCGTTAATTCTTAATGTTTGATGCATTTTGTATATCAAAATAAGATGATTTTGCTTGCATTGTCCATATGTGTGAGTGGATTCTTTTAGTCAATGTTTGTGCTCACCAAAGTTAGCTTTGATATAACATCTCTATATTTCAGTAGTTATCACATGCTGCTAAATACAATTCTTACCCGCTACGACGTAGGCCAATTGATTAATATGCGTGCGTTGTCTAAAATGTACACAGTGATAGTTATTAGGAATAAGTGGTGTTCTAATAAAGCAACATCTTAGTCAACATGAATATTGTATTCTGAATAACACATTATCTTATTGCCATTCTTATGTTTTTGCTCTCATGATGGATTTTTAGTATATTTTTACATGGATAAATATTGGACACCTGAACCAGTTTTCCAATCCAAATTCTTAACATGGTTCAACATCTCATTGAGCTACAGTTTGTTGATTCATGATTATTTATAGGCTAATACCACTTAAAGGAAAAATCTCCACTTTGATAAGAACACTAACTTCGCTTAACCCAAACCTTTAAGTTACACGTGCTAATCATGCTAAAGTTGTTGAAACGGGACTTGACTGATTCTACGATTATGGGAAATATTAGTAACCATTATCTTTGGAACTATGCCTTTTTGTAACACTATTCGTGATATTCGTATTGCCTGGGTTCATTTTTTTCATTTTTGTTTTAGTTTTCACTAGATAATAGTAGTAAAAAATTGGTATGGTGACCACCTTCTCATAGGTCGCGGACATACATTACCACAAATGTTACTGACTTTTATATGGTAATTTGGTTATTGAGTTTAACATGTTCTGTTTGTCATATGCATATACACATGTTCATACATCTATACATATACATGCTTACAAACATATATACATGTCCATGCTTCTTAAAGTATACTAACCTGCAAGTACATTTGCAGGTGGTTCCTTATCTCTTGAAGTTCATCGACAATCACAAATATGTGTGTACGGTTTAATCGATCAAAGACTCAAGGTCCCACCAGAGAATATGAATGTAGAAGTGCACTTTCGACTCTACCACGTAACACTTTCTGTTTAACTATTAGAAAGGCTTGAAGGTTTATTGTTGCGATAAAGACGCCAACTACACAAACTCCACAAAAAACATCGTTTACAAAGAAATTTTATTTCGTGTTTGAATTAGCAACAAAGATTTGTATTAAAGTAACATATCATTGAAAGAGCTTGATGACCTTGAGAAAATAGAATCGATTGATTTAGCTCAAAAAGCGAGAGTTAAATGGGAAATAGAGAGTGGTGAAAATTCCAAATTCTTCCACGGTCTCATTAACTCCAGAAGAAAATCCCAAATGATCCAGGGTATTATGCATGAAGGAATTTGGTTAACCGATCCGAGTGTCATTAAAGAAACTTTCGTTAATTTTTACAAAGACAAGTTTAGTTGTCAAGACTCTCAGGTCTCTTTTCCACTTTTCATTCCTACTCACCGTCTTCACACTTCCGATCGTGATTCGCTTGAAGCCATTGTTTCTATGGATGAGATTAAGATGGTTGTTTGGGAATGCATGGATAAATGTTGGACACCTGAACCAGTTTTCTGATCCAAATTCTTAACCTGGTTCAACATCTCATTGAGCTGCAGTTTGTTGATTCATGAATTATTTATAGGCTAATACCACTTAAAGGAAAAATCTCCACTTTGATAAGAACACTAACTTCGCTTAACCCAAACCTTTAAGTTACACGAGCTAATCATGCTAAAGTTGTTGAAACAGGACTTGACTGATTCTACGATTATGGGAAATATTAGTAACCATTATTTTTGAGAACAATTGCCTTTTTGTAACACTATTCGTGATATTCGTATTGCCTGGGTTCATTTTTTTTCATTTTTGTTTTAGTTATCACTAGATAATAGTAGTAAAAAATTGGTATGGTGACCACCTTCTCATAGGTCGCGGACATACATTACCACAAATGTTACTGACTTTTATATGGTAATTTGGTTATTGAGTTAAATGTCTGTTAGTCATATTCATATGTCATATGCATAAGACACATGTTTTAATTCGTACATCTATACATATACATGCTTACAAACATATATACATGTCCATGCTTCTTAAAGTATACTAACCTGCAAGTACATTTGCAGGTGGTTCCTTATCTCTTGAAGTTCATCGACAATCTAACAAATATGTGTGTACGGTTTAAGCGATCAAAGACTCAAGGTCCCACCAGAGAATATGAATGTAGAAGTGCACTTTCGACTCTACCACGTAACACTTTCTGTTTAACTATTAGAAAGGCTTGAAGGTTTATTGTTGCGATAAAGACGCCAACTACACAAACTCCACAAAAAACATCGTTTACAAAGAAATTTTATTTCGTGTTTGAATTAGCAACAAAGATTTGTATTAAAGTAACATATCATTGTTTTTTTCAATATGTATTACACGATAAGTTTTACCAACATTTTCATTTTTCGGCATGTTTTATCTTGAAGCTAAGCCTGTCCATCTGGGCATTGTTTTGTATATACAACATATTAATTATCTTTTGTATAAAACCGACAAGTTAGTTTTCTTGCAACTTTGTGTTTAAGATGTTTGGCGCTTTTTAATATTTATTTACGTCCACTTATAATTATCCATATTATTACGAAGCTTACCCGCCCATCGGGCGGGTTATGAAACTAGTTACCATATATGTCACTTCGTAATTTGTTTATAGGCTAAGAGGTGCACATTGGGGTTGATGGTCATTTATTTTGAAGGAGGTGTGTTTGTGTGAGATAGAGTTGTATTCTTGTTTTTATTCATATAAATGGAGATGAATATAAGAAGATAGATTTGTTTATGTTTTATTTTTAAGGAGAGATGACAAAGATAGACGTAAACAATATTATCTAAAAGGAAGGACATGAATAAAAGTAGACACTAGTATTTTAGTCGTTCGTGTTACTATATTAGGTATATATAACAAGACGAGTTAAGATCAACATAGACCCATTATTTATCATAGATCTAATGAATCAATCTCAACCATTCATTTTTTCATCAAAAATAAAAAAACTCACTTTCCACCTCTTTTTTAAAAATGAAATATCTTACAAACGGTAAATCGTCACACGACAAAAAATACACCATCGCGACGAGTATTTTTTTATCTTTCAGTAGACGGGTGACACGATATACTTTCGAGAAACTTTTTTTCGATTTTTTTTTTCATTCACGAATTGCGAAAATCATATATGATTCGTATAACGAATCATATATGATTTCATGAAATCATATATGATTCGTTATACGAATCATATATGATTTTCGCAATTCGTGACTGAAAAAAAAATCGAAAAAAAGTTCTTCGAAAGTATATCGTGTCACCCGTCTAAACAAATCATATATGATTTCATAAAATCATATATGATTTGTGATTCCGACGAACTTTTTTTTAATTTTGTTTCAGTCACGAATTGCAAAAATCATATATGATTCATATGACGAATCATATATGATTCGTATAACGAATCATATATGATTTCATAAAATCATATATGATTTCATAAAATCGTATATGACTTCATAAAATCATAAAAAAAGTTCGTCGAAAGTACATAGTGTCGCCCCTCTATAGAAAGATAATTTAATTCTCGTCGCGATGATATGTTTTGTTTTGCGTAACGATTAACAGTGTGTGAGATATTTAATTTTTAAAAAAGAGGTGGACGTAAACAATATTATCTTAAAGGAAGGACATGAATAAAAGTAGACACTAGTATTTTAGTCGTTCGTGTTACTATAGGTATATATAACAAGACAGGTGGTTTCACTAATAGCATTTCTTTTGTAAACTAATTTTTGATCTGAAAATTTGAATTGTAAGTATAGCTTGTTGAAAAAAAAATTTAATAGGACTTGTCATACAAATAATCATTATATTTGTCCAAAAATACTTTTCTAAACATAAAAAAACGTCTTTTGTGTAACAAATACGTTTTTTTGTCTTTTTCTATATATCGATGACCATTTTACCCTTTAAAGAAATTACATAAATGGTCCCTCTTAATGACAAATTTGCATCAACCGTCACTGAAGCTGTTTTTCTATTACCCGACCCACTCATTTTTACTTAACCAAGATTACAATTAATTTAGAAACAAAATGTAATCTAAATATCAAAACACAGTAGCAATATTCACATTAAAAGGTATTCAAATTCAGATTTAAAGATTGAGAACATAACCATGAATACACACAGTACCAATCATAACCAAAGTTGCCAAAATATTACATAAACATTACTATTAAGCAAGTACCAACTGTTGTTCAAAAATACATAAACATGTCTTAACATACTTAACGAGTCAACAATTACTAAAAATTACCAAAGTTATACCAAAGCTACACCAAAGCTACCCACATACACATAATAACAGTTATACAAAAGTTACCAAAAGATTAGTTTTTTTACATGTCCCAAAAGATGACATAAACAGACATAATGATCAAACACCAAAGCTGCTATCACTTCCTGTCATTATCGAAGATCCATTATCTTAGGAGGTCGGGAAAGCTCAAAGTAAGAATAAGTCATAATATATATATATATATATATATATATATATATATATATAGAGAGAGAGAGAGAGATAGAGAGAGAGAGAGAGAGAAAGAGAGAGAGAGAGAGAGAGAGAGAGAGAGAGAGAGAGAGAGAGAGAGAGAAGGAGAGAGAGAGAGAGAGAGAGAGAGAGAGGTAGAGGGAGAGAGGGAGAGAGAGAGAGAGAGAGAGAGAGAGAGAGAGAGAGAGAGAGAGAGCGAGAGAGAGAGAGAGAGAGAGAGAGAGAGAGAGAGAGAGAGAGTATTTTCACTTTTTTCAAAACTTTATTAAAAGGAAAATAATATGAAAATACAATTGGAACTTCACCCTCTAGTGTTGATTAGAGAATGTTATTTATAGTCCTAACACAAGGCAACTATTGCATAATTACGCAACTAGTCCTTGTGTTTTAACTTAAAACTAAACTAATGTAATTTCCATAATGACACCACATTTTTTATTTTTAACAATCTTCCCCCAAATGTGGAGGCATGTGGAATTACTTACAATGTATCCTACAAGTACAAATAGCTAAAGATAACGACAGTTTACTTTGTCTTCAACATGTACTTCAGCTCTTTTCTTCACTTGTAAAAAATACAATGTAATCCGTATAAACTGAGTTGACTTCCCTCCAGTTCATACAACATGTCTTCAAGCAGTTCAACTGCTTCCCCCAAACAGACAACCATTAGAAGCAAATCTGAAACTTTGATGTAGTTGACATATCTTTTAACTATAGCAGTTTAAGCTCGCAACAGAATCTGTAAAAGATGAAGTAAACCACACTTGGCAACAAATCTGACTTCTTCATTGCGGACACAAAACAACCCGTAGAGGTTGAAACTATGGATGTTATGTACATCAAATTCAACTAAGTCCTGAATGCACACATTTCTTCCCCCTGATTGTTGCAATCTATCAAAATATTCAACCAAGAGAGAAGATGGTTGAAAGAGTATGAAAGAGAATAACACAAGTACACCTTTCTTCCCCGTGATTGCATTCGATGACCATCGAAAAAATCATAAACGGTGTACGCCCGAATATTTGATAAAAAGACCATGTGTGAAATATCATAAATTCGGTTTAGCACAAAAGAACTATCCTGTGAGAATCCACTGATTTGTTTCCCCTCTGACTTATTCATTTCCAACCTCTTATTCTGTCGACTCTTTGTAATGACTACTGATGGAGAAAACTCAGTATTACAAATTTGGTGCTGAAGTAGAATAACCCAAACTTGTGTTATATGTCTTGTACTATCCATGATAAAGAGCGGTGTAGAAAACTCGTGCTGCACCTTGCCGAATCTCTAATTACTCTATACTCCTCAACCAACCAACCATCAAGTATAAGTAGTATGCCACCTCTTGACTAATTCCACAACCGAATGTGGTGATAGCTTACCCTGTGAGCCATTAAGAACCAACTTCTGCGTATATAGATCTCACACAAATAACTAGATTAGCCAAGTCGTCATCATAACCGGTTATTAGCTCAAACAAGTTATCTTTAAAGTCATCGTCCAACCAACCCTGACTTTTAAGATAGAATAAATTACACGTTTCGTCCTTGTGGTTTACCTAAAATTACATGTTTCGTCCCTATTCAATTTTAAGTACATAGATAATTCCTAATTTTCAAACTAATTGCATCGATGGTCCCTATTTTTCAAAATAAGGACCAACTGTGTAATAAATTTGTTTGAAATTTGTTACACGAATATTCTCTATTTTCTAGAATAGGGACTATCAATGAAACATGTTTGATAAAATAGGGATTACCTATGTACTTAAAATTAAAAAGGGACGAAACATGTAATATGAGTAAACCACAGGGACGAAATGTGTAATTTATTCTTTAAGATATGATAAGACCACGCACCCGTGAAATTCCACTTTAACGTCAAATAAATGATAACAAATCATCCTCGTAGACATTTCTTGCGGTTAAATCCCAAAAATAGCCTTTTTAACAGTTTAAGTGAATCTTCGATAAGGATCTTATAAGCGAAACGTGATGTTTTTGTGTTTTTGCGGTTTTAGTTATACTAATGCAGCTCATCTTATTAACGCAACCCAATTAAAATTTCAGTCGATTTAACAACGAGCCCATATCAATAATCAGTCCAGTCCATTTTTTAGTGTAATTTTCGCAGGCCCATTTTTCCATTACACTCGGCCCATAAACACATGTATAGAATCATACCACACAACCCTACTACTCACAGTTTATACAACCGCCTCCTTTTTTTTCTTTCTCACAGCCACAATACCATTTGCTTTCCAAAACAAAAGCCTCTCATACATCGCTCAAGATTTATGCGAATCCAAACTACATACCTCTATTATCTTCTACAATCCACACAAAGACACAAACCTTTGTCCCAATCAGAAGAGACATGAAGAACTCAAGAATTTGTAACTCAAGATCTTGTTTAACAGGTCTCGGGGTAGGTTAAATATGTTGGTTTGTATTTTATGAACAAAACAAAGTTAGACTTTAACAGATTTGTTATGAGTCTTTCTTTAGTTTCGGATATTGAAGAGAGTCTTTGTGCTTCTACACAGATCGATGATGATTTTCTTTTCATGTTTTGATGCTGGTAAAGGTTAAATCTTTGAATGTAAAACACGAATGAAGAGAAAGTTGAGGTCTTGTTATTTTTTCGGTTTAAGTTTTATTGTGTAGAAGGAGATGTTGTATTGATAGAGATGGGTTAAAATTTGTGAATAGGATGGGATTCAGTTCAAATAGGATTTGTTGTTGATTTGGTCTATGTTGGTGTTGTTTACTGTTTTGGCTTGGACTGGTTTAACTCGGTCATTACCGGGTTAACTCAGTTGATGAAACCAACCTCATATGCAACCTCAAATAAAAAACCCATACGAAATTTGTTACGAAACCAAATCCATATGAAACCCATTTTCCTTAACCCTCTTACGAAACCAACTTACGTAACCTGTTATGAAACCGTAATCACCATACAAAACCTCTTTACGAAACCGAAACCTTCTCTTACGAAACCGAAACCACCTATCAAACATCATTACGAAACCTCATCTTAGTTACGTAACCTCTTTTACGAAACCACTTTTCCGTAACCACATATGAAACCGTTTTACGAAAGTTGTTTCTGTAAGCATTTCCGAAACCGAAACCTCCATACGTAATACAAAAGCTCTTATGAAATAGTTTCCAAAACCATCATAATAGCAGTTACCGAAATCAAACTTTCGTAAATTCCTTGGATTTGTTACTTTCGTAAACTATTTTTCAAACTATTACCAACTTTCGTAAATATGAATGTGAACAGATAAGCATGTGAAAGATACAGTGATTGGAATATTATTGGACTGTTATTGATTGTATTTGGACTGATGTGGAATTAAGAGACTAAAAAGTTACTCAAATGAACAGTGAAGCGGTTAAATCTCATACGTAACATGATCTTATCAAATAAGCTCTCATACGAAACCTGTAAAATCAAAATCTGATCGAAATAAGTACATCGAGTAATCACGAACACATCACGAATCACCGTCTGAATCTGGTACCAATTGTCATGATCGAAGATCCATTATCTCGGGAGGTCGAGGAAGCTCAAAGTAAGAATAAGCCATAATAAAGAGAGAATGAGAGAGTATTTTCACTTTTTCAAAACTTTATTAAAAGGAAAATAATATGAAAATACAATTGGAACTTGATCCTCTAATGTTGATTAGAGGATGTTATTTATAGTCCTAACACAAGATAACTATTGCATAATTACGCAACTAGTCCTTATTTTTAACTTAAAACTAAACTAATGTAATTTCCATAATGACACCGCATTTTTCATTTCTAACACTTCCAACATTCCTTTTCCCCTTCCTTCCCTCTGCAACAGCCACAGGTGTAGGTTTTCTCACTCCAAATAGCTTCTTCTTAATGATATCCCAGATTTTCCCATTTGCTAGGCCAATGACGAAATTCTTTATTGCGAATGGGCTTTTCACAATAATTGGTTGAGGAACTAGGCTTTTCATCAATGGCGAAATTCATGGCGATTCTATTTTCTCCCTTCTAATTCGTGCCCTAATCCAATTTTGTTCTCAAATCTTTATAATGATGGTGTTACTGGTCTTCAATATTGATTCTAGCTGCTATAACATTGTTTTTATTTGGATCTTGGTCGTTTTTGGTTTTAGGGTTTCGATTTTTTAGGTTTCATTTATCGCTATTTTCGGGTTTTCTAAACTTACTATTTTGATCGATTCCTTATCTTCTCCAATTGTGATATGTTATTTGTTATGGGTGTTGGTTAGTTGTTGTGTTAATGAAGTCGTGCCCTAGTTCTGTATTAGGGCTCATATCGTATTAAATTAGGCATAGAATTTATTGTTTCCGGGTGAAGTTTTGTTTTCTGGTTAACGAGTTTTTGATTTGGTTCATGGAGAAGTCGGATAAGTTGAATGTGAGAGAGGGGACTGATGGGAATCAAGGGGTTGGTGCCTTTGGTGCTTCGTGTGATGGAAGTCCAAAGGCGAGTAACTCTTCTCCTTTGGTCTCTCATACTGCTACCATTAACATGCCACGAGGTTTGTGTAATGTTGATGTTGTTGCCACTTTTGGAGTTCCGTTAACAACTGTTGGTGACTTGGACGTGTTAACAAAGGATATTGAAGCTAGTAAACATAAGGAGGTATTATTTGGGATGACTAATGATAAGCGTAAGGCAGTCATGGATGCCTTAGTTTCTATGTGTGATTTAATGCAGGTTGAAAATACTAATGCTGATGCGATTCCTTGTAAGGTTTTGCATGTAGATGATTCAACAATTATAGATGCTCTTGTGGCTGAAAATCTTAATGTTGATGAATCCCCAATTGTCCAATGTGTATATATTTAAGATAAGCCTAGTTCTTACATTGCCGCAGCGGGAGGGTCACGACCAAAACCAAGTGCAGCGGGAGGGTCGAAACTGGATCCAAGTATATCAAAGGCGAACTTTCGTTCATTATTTTTAGAAAATTTGTATGAAGGTGTTAATGTCTCCATTCCAAGGAAGGTTGTGGAAATGGTTAGTACCCAATTTGCTAATACTTTGTATGGTTATTTCATTGGTAAGCGTATTGCGTTTCCGGTTGTGGAATACTACGTCCGAAATAACTGGGGTAAATATAGTTTGACTAGAATAATGATGAACTCTGAAGGTTTTTTCTTCTTTCAATTTAAAACTTAAAAAGGTTTGGAGGATGTTCTTTAGAATGGGTCATGGATGATCCGTAACAGCCCTATCATTCTTAAGAAATGGTCTATGAATACGCGTTTATATAAGGAAGAGTTAACCCGTATTCCGGTATGGGTTAAAATCCATGATGTTCCTATTCAGGTTTTCTTAGAAGATGGCCTTAGCATTATCGCGTCTCAAATCGGTAAGCCTATTATGTTGGACTCATATACCTCCTCAATGTGCATTGAGTCACGGGGGAGAAGTAGTTTTGCCCGATGTTTGATTTAAGTTAATCCAGAGGATATTCTTAAGGAAAGTCTTACTATTGGTGTTCCTTTAATTGAGGATACAGGGTTTACAATTGAAACTGTTACTATTGAGTATGAATGGAAGCCTCCTCATTGTGACCTATGTAAGATATTTGGTCATGTTCATGACCATTGACCTATAAAGGTGTCGATTCTTATTACTGTTGTTACTCCTAATGTTTCTACTCATACTGTTGAGATGACTAATGATGGATTCCAAACCGTGGGTAAAAAGAAGAAGAAGGGTAAATCTAAGTCCACTAATAGTGGTCAGATTGGTGGTCACTCGGTAAAATAAAATGTTAGGTATAAGCCAAAGGCGACTACTAGCGCACCAAAGAAGGAAGCTACTAACTTGGGTAATGCATCCAAATCGTCATCTATGAAGAATCAACCTCCTAAGGCTACTATTACTTCTACTAAAGAAAGTAAAATTACAATGTCTAATTCTTATGCTTCCTTGGAGGATGAAAGTGATGAAGATGTAGAAAATGTGTATGATGAATCGCCTAACCTATTTCATAATAAAAAAGGTGAAAGTTCGTCTACTTTCTCGACTGCTGCTGGATAGCTAGTTTAGCTGAGTTGTTTGTTCTAGTTTCAATTATTAGTTGTCTCTAGATTTGTAAGTGTTTATGGCATGTCATAAGCACTAGTTTTAGGAGTTTATCAAGCTGTTAGCTTGAGGTTAATGTGGTACTTCAGCCACATTGCATTTGTACTTATCTTTTTTGGTTTTAATATACTTTACCGAGGTAACCTTTTACCCTCAAAAAACTAGGCTCTTCAGTTTAATGGCTTAGGGAACTACTTTTGACTTGGAAGAGTTGGAACCTCTTGTCTAATAAGCTGTTGAGTAAAAGCTTTACCTTTGGAAGTTTTTGCTTAAGACTTGGAAGAGTTGGGAATGTCCTCATCGCTGCTATCTAAAAATGGGCTTTTCAAAGTTTTTGCTTAAGACTTGGAAGACTTGGACATGTCCTCATCACTACTATATAAGAATGGGATCTTCACAGTTTTTGGTTTACAAACAACTTTAGTTTTGGAAGAGTTGAAAGCTCTTATCTTACAACCTGTTGACTTTAAAGATTTACCTTTGCAAGTTTTATCCTTCTTAACTTTTAACTCTAGAAAGTCATCATCGCTGCTATCATCATCATCTGGAAACTCCTAATCACTGGTATCATCACAACAAGTTGTTGAGGAAGAAGCTTTACCTTTGATTTTGCGCTTTAAAAATTTAAACTCTGGAATGTCCTCATCAATGGTATCCTCATACCATTAGAGCAACTTTCTATCTGGCCTTTACTTGAAACTATTTCATACTCATCAGGAAAACGTGAACTACCAGAACTCAAACTTAAGTCATGCTCATCAGAACTTGAACTACCAGAACTTAAACTTATGTCTGAATCAATAATAATTATCTCTGCAAAAAGTAAAAAATGCAAAAAATATGAGTTTCATCAATTATAATTATATGTAAAGGTAAGTATAAGGATATGTGTTTGGATAATCCATAAGGAATGCTTCCTGATCTAGTAATGTAGTTTTAAGTTTATTATTGGGGGTGTTTGGATAATGTTGGTCTGATTGATTGGTCAACTAATAAGCCTGCAAAATGAATAAGTGGCAAAGCAAGGGTGATCTTAAATGAAGAAAGCTTGTACAAACCAAGGATTACAAAACATGTATTCTACAAACTTGGAAATGGAAAATCTGTATCAATCTGGTATGATAAATGGAGTATAGAAGGCCCTTTGTATGATTTTATTCCAATAAGGGATATATATGATGCAAGGTTGAACAATGACTGTAGAGTTGCTAACCTGATTCAGAATAGGAACTAGAGTTGGCCTATGGAATGGAATTATAAATTTCCTATTCTGAATAGGATACAAGTCCTAAATCTATATGATGATGTTTGTGATGAAGTTGTTTGGGTGATAAGAACAGGGCACAAGTGCTATGGAAATCAATGGTTTGGTATCCACAAAGTATACTAAGACATTCATTTGTACTCTTGATGGCAGTTCAAAGTAGATTGATGACACAAGATAAGATAGCTATATGAAAGCCTAACGAAGCAATGAAATGTGCTTTATGCAAACAATGTCATGACTCACATTATCATTTGTTTTTCTTATGTCCCTATTCAAGTGTTGTTCGGGGTGAGATGCAAAAGCTACTTGACATGAAACTGTCTTATACATAGAGTAGCATAATTGAGGAATTCTCAAATATTACTACAAATAGAAGTATTTGGAGCATCTTAAGAAGATTGGTCATTGGAGCAATAGTATACTTAGTATGGCAGGAAAGGAATACAAGATTGTTGAAGAATAATGAAAGAAAGATCGAAGCCCTTGTTCAAATAATCACAAAAACAATTAAACATAGAATGATGAGTTTCAGAGTGGGTGAGTCAGAAGCTGTCAAAGAAGTTGAACTGATATGGAATGTGCAATTGAAAAGAGTGAATGTTGCTAATACATTAATGGAGTATAGAATCTGAATACAGGAATGTATAAGCTGTTATAGAATAAGGTACATAGAATCCTTGAAGAGAGTTAACATTTCTTATTGTTAGTTACTGTTAGGTATTATGGGTTTGTCCATGGATATCATAGAAACTATGTAAACGTTGTCATTATATGAAATTTCTCCTTTCACAAAAAAGGACTACAAAATCTCCATTATAGACTCAGGGATATCTATAAGCTGACAAGACTCAAAGGCACTATCAAACAGGGGACCACAAGTAAAAATACCTAATAAACTTATAACCTAATAACCAAATACTTAAACACAAGATGTACAACTAACAAGCATCAATGGCACTATCAAGATGGATATCTATAAGCCAACAAGACTCAAAGGCACTATCAAACACTAGGGGACCACAACTAAAATTACATAACAATCACCATGACTGACTAAAGGGACCACATTTACAATCTTGTGTATACATAACAATCACCCTCACTATCAAACACTAAGAACCTAAACCCTGACTAAATAAAGGGACCACAGACGAAACAAAAAGATCATTTTTGTAACAAAATAAAGTACATTAATCTATGACCTTATCACAATCCTTAGTAACCTAATAAAGCCCATATGATTTTGCATTACATTTGTCTAAGAAAAATCACAATGCAAATCTACAATGCTAATAGTTAATAATAATGTAACCTCAAAATAAGAATAAATAACTAACCTTATCTTTGTTCATTCTTTTTGATCTTATTTAATTCAAATTTTCCGAAATGATTTGGTGCTTGAGTATATTAGGGTTTGTGTCGAATGATTTGGTGAGGATTAGTGTTTGTTTAAATATTGGGATAAAAATAAAGTCAACGGAAGTCAACTAGACAGGGACCAATTATGGTTTTTATTAAAAGGACGATGCATGTAAATTCTCAAAATAGGACAAGGACCATTTATGTAAATTCAAGGGTAAAATGATTATCGATATCTAGAAAAAGACAAAAAAAACTACATTTTTGTACACAAAAAGATTTTTTTTGATGTTTGGACAAGTATAATGTTTTTTAAAATAATTAGCCCAATTTAATACTCCGTATTTAGACTAATATTTTAAATCAATTACCAAAATGAACTTATTTGATACCTGATTTACCAAAAGAGACTCTTTTTCGATATGTTACGAAAATAAACCGGCGCGTTCTAGTTTCTGTGCGCCTTTCTACACGCATCGTATCAGTTATTCCATACTCCCCCAATGAATAAGAGTAGTGTGTTTAGTCAATGAACCACATCAAAAGAATAAAAGAGCAGGTGTTGATTTAATAATGGTTTATGGTGCACCTATGTTAAGAGCAGACGTTGATTTAAAAATAAAAGACTAGTTCACCTTTTACAAAGAAAAATAACTAACATGAGCAGGGGTTGATTTACACCTATTGGCAAATGGAAACGCAACAAGCAACTCCTTTTCTTCAAATTTATAACATAGTGGCGCGTTTTCGATTTCGATTTAAATAGAAACGTATCACATTTTATTTTTATGTGAAGATTTTTAGTTTATAAATGCAAGTGGCGCGTTTTCGATTTCGATTTCGATTTAAATACAAACGCATCTCATTTTTGTTTTTATTTGAAGATTTTTAGTTTGTAAATGCAAAACACGCCTACCATCTTTTTTTGTCAATTTAAAATATAGTGGTGCGGGTAAATTAAATGGAAACGCATCTCATTTTGTTTTCATGTGCATACTAGTGATAACTTTTATGACAGTACAACTTTTATGACAACTTAATGAAGTGCGTTTGGAAAATAACCCAGATTATGAAACGCGTCATAATTTTATTTTTGTTACTTTTCTTGATAACCGGCGCGTTTTGAAATAAATTACACTAGAAAAATCTTGCTAGTGTTTATTTTTTAGTAGCTTTTTGATTATCTTTTTCTGGCTCGTATAACATATGAAATGCGATGGTTTAATACGTGTATAAACAAGGTTCGTTGATTTATTTAATCCAATAGACTAAATTGTTTAGACCATTTTTGTAAAATATAAACGCGCGGATTGCTTTGAAAAAAACATAATATAAATGATTCGTTGAAGTAATTTCCTCTAATATTTTCTTTATTCTTTTTCCTTTCTAACTTATGAATAACGTACGTACGGCATGAAATATTGCTATAAAAAATGTATGTTCTAAAATAATAATATAATTCATTTTCATCAAAAGGCTATAATCCTTTGGGCATACTTGTTTCTCAACCAACACCTTTGCCGCTTTGCGCACACTTTAAATTTAAATCGACTTGTTATATGGCTCGTTATTTACCTTTTTCAGGCCAAGTTTATCTCTTTATCAATAAACAAACATAAGCATATAAAGTATTTTGTTTTCATATAGGTCGACAAGAATTAATTGCGTCAAGTGAAATCCTACTGAAAACTTGTGTCTTTTTACAAGACGATTAGTAAACCGGGTATTAAAAGGGGTTGAGTGAGTTGGTTTTTGTCTTGAAGCGATGAAAAAAGTGAATGCTTAAGTTGTACTTGTGGGATGAATAGTAAAGAGTGCTACTATCAGATCAACAATTCAATTGTCTTTTGTTTCCTGTCTGTCCATCCAATCCCATGAACACCATATTTTTCTTCAATTCAATTCATATGACACCTTCCATCATTCATTTCTACTGTCCTATCCATTATTCATTTCACCACTAATCCTGTGTTCACACAAAACCAACATTAATTAATGGGGTATCCATATTGGTACCCCCTCCCTCATGAATAGTGCCAAAAAGGTACAAAAGATTTCTTTTGTACCCCTTTTTACAGTGCAACGCAGTTTTTTATCAGTTTCTGTTCCGTAATTTTTGACAGTTTCATACTTTTGACCTGTTAAACTTTATATTTTTCGTTCCGTTTTTTCCGTGTCACAGTTTTATAACATATACAAAATTATAAAAATACAAAAAAAAAATACAAAAAAAAAACCGGAAAAAACCCGGGGGGTACAAATGGTGATTTAGGGGGGGTACATATATCATAAGCCTAATTAATGATATGACTGTAATTTGATCATAAAATCAAGTTTTTAGAGAATTACAGTAAGTTCTAAGATATTTAGTTTTTAATATAAAAAAGTAGGAAATTAAGGCTTACAGAAGTTACATGTCCATAAACTTGTAACTCGTATTAGAGGTTAAATGGAGAAGTGTCCGTTTTCATGTTTCCGTGGAAGTCGGTTTTTTGTTTCTCTAACATGTGTGGCCTATCCATGATCGTTTCCGAACTTTTCCCCGACCATCTCAAAATGTTCAAACAACGATGTTTGAACTCTGGTCTCTTCCGAGACTTTTTAGACACGTTATAATTAATACATCAGTACATCACTCAGTCTTTAATTTTGTTTGTTGCTTACATTTAACTCAATTGATTTGCCTTATCTGATTGTTTCACACAAATAGCAAAGACCTACACGGCTACACCAGCTGCATGCAACACAAGCATTGGTGTGGATCAGTTCATCATTATTTTTTAGGACCAGAAACAGAACATGCTCTTTTATTTTCTAAACAACAAACTTGTTTAAAATACCGCAAACTAGCTAGAACGTACTGTTGCATAATAACACATTGAATGATCACTAAATGGTTAAAAATAGGATACAATAAAATAATCACTAGTTAGTGTTGCATACAAACTTGGTTAGCAAATATATGTTTTGAAACTGATTAAGATGTTCTATGTTGTTCTTGTTTGGGTAGCTCGGTGTCTAGCTGTTGTTTGTTGTTTCATTTTGTAAGTTGTTATTCTATCTTTTTATTAGCTTTTTACATGTACAATTTCTTAAAAAGTCCGCCAAATTGTTTTACCTACAATTGTATCGTCTGTTGAATAACGTAAACCCCCGTAAGGTATTATGTTTATTGATCAGGTATTTATAAAGTAACATACCTAGAAACCCTAATGGACCCGAACCCATAAACGGGCTCGGGCCTTATAATCTATCCACTAATATTGTCAAGATAAACAAAATTTATAGTTTACAAGCTTGACATAATACTCACACAAGAAATGGATCAGAGAAGCCATGCATAAACCACAAACCATGAAACCAAAATCATTGTGGTCACCCACGATTGTAAGTTCTACGTTCTAACAACAAATATATTAATGGTCCGAACTGAACCTCACACGAACAATGTAAAGATATATTTGTTTGACGAAAATACTAAAACGTCAACCGTAGTACCAAATTTCCCAAAACCGACCAATTACGTACCAGCGTTCTATAACACGTACAAACACGACTATCCAAAGAACCTCTAGACCAAATCATCATAGAAGGCGATTTGTAAACTATGAGTATAACTTTCTTACAACATAGAGGTTGTCGTGTATAATATTGTGTACAAAGTAATATTGATGCGTGGTATAAAAGCGGGCGTAATAAGCCCATGACCATGGGTGGTCATTCAGGTATCACACGTCAACCCTTATTTACTTGTTACATCCAGTAGTATAGTGTTTTAACATACATGATATACATGTCCAACACATATTATTTTGTATCACCCTAGCTTTATGTGACTTTATAAAAACCTTTACTTTTTATACAATTTTGTTACATGAGATGAAATAAAAGCTTATGAAAAAAACAAAAGAGAAGAGGGGGGTAGCTTAAGCTAGGGGTGCAGGAAGGCCAGACTGAAGAGACAAGATGGTGGAGAAGGAAGGGTGCAATACATGGTCAACAGAGGGTAGGGAAGAATCAATGAGAGATCAGTCACCCAATGAAAGACTGACACGTCACCAGAGGAACAGTATACGAGGTCTAGGAGGGTTTTTAGGGTGTCGGGTACGGAGGGAGTAAAACATACTGCAAACACTGATCACTCTTCTAACTAAGTCAAGCAATCACATTGGATATCAATGAATCATTGTCTTTTGATTTTTTCATTGTTCCCATATATTTCTCTTTTGTTTCAATTTGTTACTACAAGTGTTTAGCTTTTTGAGTTTTCTTTATTACACAATAACTATAAGCTCAAGATTAAGTTTTATAAACTTGTCTTAATGTATATTTATGACAAGATAGTTATTAAATCATCTGCATAAGAGCGTCACAAATGAGAGGTCGAAGATGGATTGATGCATTTAAAATAAAAGTTGAGAATCACGATCAGTATGTCGATATTGCTCAACACATCACTCAATTTGTTGAAAATTTGGTATGTATTAATGTATGTGTAGATGAAAGGTTGAGATTTGATTGAAAACGTTTCAAACATTATATTTGAGTGATAAGCTAAAACAATAAGTTAAGAATGTTACCTATATGATATGCATTAAGGATGCTCTAATGATAAGTGCATTTCACATAATTACTTAGTTATCATTTTGCCAAAGAAATGAATCTTGTATGAGGTTAAGATAACTAGAATACGCACATAACAAATTATTCTCTTTAGGCTTTAATATCATTTCATTTCGAGCTTTCAAGAAAACACACTTTTATAGATAACATCAAGGTTTTTTTCACATTTTTGGGATTCTAAATAGGCGTTAGATTTGTGATCCAAATGCGTCCTGTATATATTTAACATGTTGTAGCTCTATTCTCTATTGCTAATAAAGTAATATCACTTGTTTAAGGGTGCGTTTGGTGTTTCGTATATGATAATGGAAGTCAGAGAATGGTTTGATAATTATATAGGATTACTGAAAAATGTTCTATAGATGAATATGGAATGAAAATATAAAATCACATTTATACATTCATACATGAGTAAAGTCAATTTCTATCTCATTCCCCTCTATCTCACATCCTACCCTATATCATACCTTGTATTTTTATTTTATAGTCATAATCAACAATAATCACTACAAGAAAAAGGTTGACGGGCGACGAGCTTTTCCCCGGGGACAGATGTCGCCGGGGATACACTACTAAACGACAAAACGGCATTCGACGTGGCACAACTTTTGGTGGAATTTTTGGTAAAGTTTGACTAAAATTATCCCCGACGATATGTCGCCGGGGATAATTTCAGAAAAGTTTGACCCAAACGTCTACCAAAAAAAATAGTCGGTAAAGTTTCCCGCTTGCCTTTCCCCGGCGACATGTCGCCGGGGATAGTATTAATCGATAATGACAAAGCTTAATCAATGTCATTAGTAACGGGGTGACGTGTCTGTATATTCCCCGGCGACATGTCGCCGGGGATCATCTCTTGATTTTCGTTGAAAATTATGACCATGTCATTGGCTAATTATGCTGGTGGGGTGACGTGGCCTGTATTATCCCCGGCGACATGTCGCCGGGGAAAGTGTGTCTGGGCTTATATTTTGATTTGGGCTCATATGTCATAAGTTTATTTTGGGCTTATATTTGGTGGGCTGACCTTGCCTATATTATCCCCGGCGACATGTCGCCGGGGAAACTTCGTTGACTTTGTTGACTTATCACATTTGCTTATATGTAATCGTTTATTATTTATAAAATATATAAATAATATATTAATTATTATTTATAATTATATATTTGATAAATAATAACGATATAAATAAAACACCCCGTTTTCTCGGTTTGGTACGTTTTCTCGGTTCGGTCCGATATGCACTACCCTTCTATAGTTGAACATGATATACCGTATACTTATTCAATATGTAAATTCGTCAAGTAACACAAAAAACAAACATTCATTTAGTTAAATATTATACATGCCACTTGTAGTAACACAAGCGAGGTCTTAGACCGTTAATCATACGCGACTTACAAACAGACACTTAAACATATTAGACCGATAATCATACGCGACTTACAAATAGACACTTAAAGCATACGAATTACATTCCAAATGACAAACTACTCCAAACCAAGTTTTCCCATGTCATGGTAAACTTTGTGAAGTAGTGCAGCTGAATTAAGTGTGTGTTCTTCCGGATGCATATACATTTCCACTGTTGCCTCGAGTATCGTTATCTTTCCAAGCAAGTGCTTGCAGTTTGAGTACTCTGCATTTCTTGAAATTCCCTGAGAATAGCTTTGAGGTGTTGAATCTCCTAGAGAATAGCGTGGAGGTGTTGAAGATCCTGGAGAATAAATTGAAGTCGATGAAGATCTTGGAGAATAAATCAGAGTCATTGAAGCTCCAGGAGAACCAACCAGTAGAAGGGTTCGTTCCTCTTTCCATAAAAAATTGACATCCAAAATAGTTTTCCCGAGCTTGTTAAAGAGTAAAGATAATAATATTTAACAACTAATTAGCCATATTATTTGTATATTACACAAATAAAAAGCATGTGATTATTTATCTTTGATTGTGGACATGCATAGTATAGTTTACCACGGGTTTTAGGTTTATATGATTCTCGCAGAACTACATCTCCGACTCCACAACGACACGCAAAAGCTTCATATGGCACCATCAACACCATAATAATAGTTTGATCTGTTAGTGGGTGTGATGGTAAGAATGTGTGTGATCTGTTGGTGGTTGTGAGGATAATATATGTTTTTATGGTAAAAAAAAGTTTTTGAAAGGAGTATTTAGCAGGAGTATTTGGCGGGAGTACTTGGCGGGAGTACTTAGCGGGAGTTCTTGGCGAGAGTTCTTGGCGGGAGTTCTTGGCGGGAGTTCTTGGCGAGAGTTCTTAGCGAGACTATCTCGACTCATCCGTTGAACATCTGATGTATAACGATAGCACTTTGACTCATCCGTTGAGCATCTGATGTACAACGATAGCACTTTGACTCATCCATTAAACATCTGATGTACAAAGATAGCATATCGACTCATCCGTTGAATATCTGATGTACAACGATAACATATCGACTTATCCGTTAAACATCTAATGTACAATGATAACATCTCGACTCATCCGTTGAACATCTGATGTACAACGATAACATATCGACTCATCCGTTAAACATCTAATGTACAACATCCGTTGAACATCTAATGTACAACGATAGCATATCGACTCATCCGTTGAACATCTAATGTACAACGATAGCATATCGACTCATCCGTTAAACATCTAATGTACAACGATAGCATATCGACTCATCCGTTGAACATCTAATGTACAACGACAACATATCGACTCATCCGTTAAACATCTAATGTACAACGATATGCATACGACCATCCGTTTGAACATCTAATGTACAACGATAGCAATATCGACTCCTCCGTGTAACATATAATGTACAACGATAGCAATTGACTCATCCGTATGAACATCTAATGTACAACACAACATATCGACTCATCCGTTTTTGAACCATCTAATGTACAACGATAGCATACGACTCATCCTTGAACATCTAATGTAACAACGATACATATCTACTCATCTGTTGAACATCTAATTACATGAAAACAATCGACTCATCCGTTGAACATTCTAATTTACAACGATAGCATATCGACTCATCCGATGCACATCTAATGTACAACGACTAACAAAATCCGACTCATCCGAAAACATCTAATGTACAACGATAGCATATCGACTCATCCGTTGAACATCTAATGTACAACGATAGCATATCGACTCATCCTTTGAACATCTAATGTACAACGATAGCATATCGACTCATCCGTTGAACATCTAATGTACAACGACAACATATCGACTCATCCGTTAAACATCTAATGTTATGCCGATAGTATATCGACTCATCGTTGAACATCTAAGTAACAACTACCCCACGATAGCAAATAATCGTCTCACCCGTTGAACATCTTAATGTTACAACGACAACATATCGACTCATCTGTTGAACATCTAATGTACAACGATAACAATCGACTCAACCGTTTGAACATCTAATGTATAAAAACAAACGACAACTACTCGACTCATCCGTTGAACATCTTAATGTACAACGATAGATATCGACTCAGTCCGTTGAACATCTATGTACAACGACACATATCGTCTCATCCGATAAACATCTAATGTACAACGATAGCATATCGACTCATCCGTTGAACATCTAATGTACAACGACAACATATAGACTCATCCGTTGAACATCTAATGTACAACGATAGCATATCGACTCATCCGTTGAACATCTAATGTACAACGACAACATATCGACTCATCCGTTGAACATCTAATGTACAACATAGCATATCGACTCACCGTATAAACATCTAATGTACAACGATATAAATCGACTCATCCTTATGAAACATCTAATGTACATGATAGCATATCGACTTCATCCTTGAACATCAAATGTACAACGATACCTATGACTCATCCGTTGAACATCTAATGTACAACGATAGTATATCGACTCATCCGTTGAACATCTAATGTACAACGATAGCATATCGACTCATCCGTTGAACATCTAATGTACAACGACAACATATCGACTCATCCGTTGAACATCTAATGTACAACGATAGCATATCGACTCATCCGTTTAACATCTAATGTACAACGATAGCATATCGACTCATCCGTTGAACATCTAATGTACAACGATAGCATATCGACTCATCCGTTGAACATCTAATGTACAACGATAGCATATCGACTCATCCGTTGAACATCTAATGTACAACGACAACATATCGACTCATCCGTTGAACATCTAATGTACAACGATAGCATATCGACTCATCCGTTGAACATCTAATGTACAACGACAACATATCGACTCATCCGTTAAACATCTAATGTACAACGATAGTATATCGACTCATCCGTTGAACATCTAATGTACAACGACAACATATCGACTCATCCGTTGAACATCTAATGTACAACGATAGTATATCGACTCATCCGTTGAACATCTAATGTACAACGATAGTATATCGACTCATCCGTTAAACATCTAATGTACAACGATAGCATATCGACTCATCCGTTAAACATCTAATGTACAACGATAGTATATCGACTCATCCGTTGAACATCTAATGTACAACGGGGAAAGCCTTATTAAAAAAATTTTTAAAAGTTTATTAAAAACATATAGTTTTTAATTATTTTAAAAGTGTATAATTTTTTTTATTAAAAATCTTTCATTAAAAAAATATAAAAAAAATTTACTAAAAATTATACATCTTTTAATTTTTATAAAAGTTTCTCAGCCTCACATTTTAATTGAACTACAACATTTTAATTTTTATAAAAGTTTATAAAATATTTTAATTTTTATTAAAAATATTTTATTTTTAAAGTAAACCTTTCACGGCGACACTCGCACCGGGAATAACTTATTAAAAATTATAAATCTTTCCCGGGCGACATGTCGCCCGGGAAAGTATTTATTAAAAATATTTTAAAAGTTTATTAAAAACATATAGTTTTTAATTATTTTAAAAGTGTATAATTTTTTTTATTAAAAATCTTTCATTAAAAAAATATAAAAAAAATTTACTAAAAATTATACATCTTTTAATTTTTATAAAAGTTTCTCAGCCTCACATTTTAATTGAACTACAACATTTAAATTTAGAATAAAAATCATTTAAATTTTTTAAAAAAGTTTCTCTGCCCCAAATTTTAATACGATTACAACCTTTTTATTTTATATAATTTTATAATTTTTTAATAAATCTTTCCCGCGACATGTCGCCCGGGGAACTCTTTTTAAAAATATTTAAAATTTATTTAAAAACAATATATTTTTAATTATTTTAAAAGTGTATAATATTTTTTATAAAAATCTTCAATTAAAAAAATAAAAAAAAAATACTAAAAATTATACAACCTATTAATTTATATAAAAGTTTCTCAGCTTCACATTTTAATTGAACAACAACATTTTAATTTTTATAAAAGTTTATAAAATATATTAATTTTTAATTAAAAAAAAATTCATTTTTAATGAAAACCTTTCCCCTGGCTACACGTCGCCCGGAAAATACCTTATTAAAAATTATAAATCTTTCCCGGGCGACATGTCGCCCGGAAAAGTATTTATTAAAAAATTATACATCTTTTAATTTTTATAAAAGTTTATAATTTTTAATAAATCTTTCCCGGGCGACATGTCGCCCGGGAAAGCTTTTTATATTTGCTAAAAGCTGGATAAGCTGTTTAAGAACAGCTTATGCTGATAAGCTGTTTAAGAACAGCTTATGCTGATAAGCTGTTGTTAAACAGTTTATCAGAATAAGCTATTTAAAAGCATCTTATTTTGATAAGCTGTTTAACGACAACTTATCAGCATAAGTTGTTCTTAAATAACTTATGATAAGCTGTTTAAGAATATCTTATGCTGATAAGCTGTTGTTAAATAACTTATTAGAATAAGCTGTTTAAGAATAGCTTATGATGATAAGTTGTTGTTAAACAGCTTATCATCATAAGGTGTTTAAAATCAGCTTATTCTGATAAGTTGTTTAAAGACAGCTTATCAGCATAAGCTGTTCTTATCAGCTTATTCTGATAAGCTGTTTAAAAATAGCTTATTCTGATAAGCTGTTTAAGAACAGCTTATTTTGATAAGCTGTTTAAGAACAACTTATTCTGATAAGCTGTTTAAGAACATCTTATGCTGATAAGTTATTGTTAAATAGCTTATTAGAATATGTTGTTAAAAGCAGCTTATTCTGATAAGCTGTTTAAGAATAGCTTATCCTAATAAGTTGTTGTTAAACAGCTTATTTGATATAAATGTATGTTTTTTTCATTATAATAGAATTTAAATTGTATATGCGTTCAGATATTAGGATTTGATATAAATGGATATGCGTTTGGTATTTGTTTTATTGAACCCTTTAGGAATGTTTTAGGATTTTAGTGATTAATTCTGAACCCGTTCGGAATTAATTAATTTCGAAAAGTCCCCTGTTTGGGACTGCTTTTTGAATGTTTTGTCTCATTTAGGATATGAATGCGTATAACTAGTTTACTATTTGAGATGATTTCGACAATGTTTCTCCTTTACTCCTACGAATATGTCTTTAAACACATATTTGGGGAGTTGAGGGGAAATGCTGCCAAAATTTTCTTAAATAGTAAATCGGTTATACGCATTCATATATGAGACGAATCATTCAAAGAGTGGGTTAGGATTGCCTTCCATAGTTGCACTAGGTGAACAAAACAACTCGTATTCCTTATTTGAATGTGTTTAGTTAAGTGCATATAATAACTAATTGTATTGTTAAAACGCAGTTATGGTAATTGATAAGAGTTGGACAAGTTTAGGGAAACATGAAAAAGCATTTTATACCGGTCTTAAAAAATTCGTCGATGATTGCAAGCCATTAGTGGATAGTGCGGGGAATATAAGATGTCTATGTAAGTCTTGTCGTCTAGTATTGTGGGTATCCATCAAACACCTTTCAGACCACATTTCGAAGTATGGGTTTGACCCAAGTTATAAAACATGGATTCACCACGGTGAACCGGATCTTCCTCCGCCACCGCCAGTAATAGATAACACAAGACAACCTCAGATGAGTGACATGACAGCGTGCCTTAATGATCTTAACTATATTCCTCTGAATAATGAACAAAATGAGCCAACTCAAGGAGATATTGGTGAGACAAGTAACGACCCGACTCAAGCTAAACGTAACGAGTTCGAAGAGTTATATGCCAGTGCCAACGAGGAGCTGTACCCCGGTTGTGACTATGTGACTCGATTAGACTTTATGGCAAAGTTTACCTATTTTAAGGTTAAAGGTAAATTGACTGATTCTATATTCAATGAAATGCTAGAGTTTTTCCAATTTGTATTTCCCCTCAGTAAAGGATACAAGCTCCCACCGTCATACTATGCAATAAAGAAGACATTTAAAATGATCGGGTTAGGGTACGAGTCAATAAATGCTTGTGTAAACGATTGCTTCTTATTTAGGGGCGAAGATAACAAAGATAAGCAGTTATGTCCGGTGTGTAACATGAGTAGATGGAAAGACAATCACATAATGGGGAAGAAAGTTCCCAAGAAGGTGTTACGTTACTTTTCGATCATTCCTAGACTACAACATTTGTACAAGTCTAGTCACACTACAAATGAAATGACTTGGCATGCTACTGGAAAGTGTACTGAGCCCGGTAAGATGCAACACCCGGTTGATAGTAGAGCATGGAAGAACTTTGACACCCGGTATCCAAAATTTACGGCAGAACCAAGAAACGTTCGATTAGGGTTGGCTACTGATGGTTTCAATCCGTTCGGCAACCTTAGTCAGTCTTACAGCATGTGGCCGGTCATATTGACAACATACAATCTGCCTCCGCGGTTATGTATGAAAGAGAGTTATTTAATGCTGACGTTGTTAATTCCTGGCCCTAAATCCCCTGGTAAGGACATTGATATATACTTGAGGCCTTTGATTGATGACCTAAAGGATTTATGGGCACTCAAAGGTGTCAAGACCATAGACGTTGCTACAGGCCAGAAGTTCAATAGAAGAGCGATGGTTTTATGGACCATCAATGATTTTCCTACTCAAAGTAGTTTGTCTGGGTGGAGTGGGCAAGGTTACATGGCATGCCCTACATGTAATAAAGACACTCCATCAATGCGTGTGTTAAGCAAAACAGCTTATGTTGGTCACAAAAGATTCTTAAAGAAGCCCCATAAATGGAGAATGTCACGTGATTTCAATGGTGAAACCGAAGACGGAGATTCTCCTAGAGAATTTGACCAGGATGAAATCCTGACTCAACTTGATAGATTGCCACGCATGTGAAGGGGAAACATCCGAGTTTTGGGGGTGTGAAGATAAAACGCAATGTTCTTGTCGAGCTGAACTGGACCAAACGATCTATTTTTTACGAGCTTGAGTATTGGTTTTTTCTTACACTAAAACACAATTTAGATATCATGCATATCGAAAAAAATGTGTTGGAGAGTATCTTGAACACTTTGATAATGAATGATAAATCTAAAGACGTCACTAAGGCAAGACAAGACTTGAAAAATATGCACATTCAAAGTGAGTTGTGGCTCGGCCAAAACAAAAACGGGAAGTGCTCAAAGCCTCAGGCTAAGTATTCCTTCACACCAGAGAACAGAAAAAAGTTTTGTCAGTTCATCAAAGGAGTTAAACTACCAATGGGTCGGATCACAACTCAATCACAAAGTCCCGATAATGATACAAAATAACGGGCCTAGAAGTCTCATGACTGTCATATAATGGATGCAACTTTTACTTCCTTACGGACTTCAGCAATAATTTCCCCAGACGTTGCAAAACTACTAATCGAGCTATTTTATGTCTTTAACAAATCAGCTCTCAAACGTTGATGGTGGAGTTACATGTTGAAAAGCTCAGAGCAGGTATCGATATTTTGTGCAATCTCGAGCTCATATATCCTCCAGCTTTCTTAACATTATATTCACTGGTTTATCCATTTACCCCTAGAGCTATATTCGGCGGGGCCTATTAGCCCAGGGAGGAGGTATCTATTTGAAAGATATATGAAATAGCTAAAAATTATGTATAGAAATAAAGCTTAAGCCCGGAAGGTGTCGATTGCGAGGGTTTATATGTTGCAGAAGAAGCATTGACTTTCAGTTCTCATTATTTTCGGGATGTTATCATAAAATTTAATCGTCCTGACCGTAATGTGGATTGCCCTCCCCCAACATGTCAGTTTTAGGTGTTCCGATCAATATGTAAATCGATTGGTAAACTGTCAGTTATTCGGTTAGATCACCAAGAATTAAAGAAAGTGATATAGTATGTACTTCACAAAAGTCCTCAAATCGACACGTACCGCGCCAAGTTCAAAAGGTAAGCGTTTTTATTTTGAAACTTCTTTTTCCTAAGTTATCATTTCGACGACTTATTCTAATATCATGAACATTTTTTCAGTGAATTTCCTAACAAAGACATGAAAGAAGAATTTCTCGGCTGGTTTTAGTCGCAGGTAAACTTAGACTTATTGTATGTATTTCACTGTAAAAATAACGATAGCATATTTTGTGTTATCTATCTAATCCTATCTTTTTCATAGATCCGTAAACATTACATAAACAAAGACCTTGGTGTTAGCGAAAGCGATGAGTTATTCGCTTTGGCTTGTGGACCAACACCGTCTCCAATCTCAGTCAATTCTTGCGTAGCGAACGGTGTGAGGTTTGTCGTGCACAACCGCGATCAATGTCGCACAACTCAAAACAGCGGCATTTGCTCGCCTGGTGAGAAGGACGAAGAATTGTATTATGGCCAGCTTGAAGAAATTCTCGAGTTTTTGTATATGTCGTTCAAATTTGTGTTGTTTCGAGTTAAGTGGTTCGACACTAGCAATGAAGGACGTAAAATCAAATGTTTTGTCATTAGAAACAACATAACACAAATCTTGGCACATGGTGAGGCGTTTAAAAATTATCAATACATTCTCGCAACATAAGTCAAACAATGCTTCTACCTTGAAGATATAGCCAGACGAACACCCGGTTGGAAGGTCGTTCAAGATGTGAATCATAAAGAGTTTTCGACCGGGGGTGTCATCATGGTAAAGGACGATGATGATTTTATACATTTTGACAACTCATTTGATCTCGCACTTTCTACTAGTTTGGATGATTTGGATTTTGCGACCTTGAATATAGATGGTCAATCAATGGATGTTGACGCACCATCATATATCATTGATGTTGATGAAGACGATGATTCAATTAATGATGAAGATGCCCTTCCTCATGATTTAGCAGATTTTGATGATGAAGACCTCGCCAATGATGACAATGATGATGATGTAGTTGTTGTTTATTCTAGTAAAGAAGAAGATTAATCTTGAGTTGTAACTTGTAAATGACACTGATTTGAATGAATGAATGAAATTGTTATGGATTGTTTAAATGTGTATATTTATTTGGATGTGCTCATGCTTATATTATTTTGTTCATGAATTTATATATATATTTTTCTCATTATACTTGTACAGAGTCAACAGATGTAGCACGAGGTCACGGCGGTGATGGTGGTGGTGATGATCGTCCCCCTCCACTTTAGATAGGCGGCGGTTGTCGAGGTAAGAATTTCTGGATATTGTAATATAAACATACATTAAATTTGCTTGCCTTGAATTTTTATGACGTTATCACTCACTTGATTTTGTAGGCAAAGACACCCAAAAACCCAACAGGGGAGGCAGGAAAGCCGGCAGACTCGATACCCGCGGGCAAACCAGGAACGTCGGGTTATGGAAGATTACGGATCAATAGGGCCCGCAGAAGATACGGTTTGAATGGAGCGATAAAGGCACGCTCATGCCTCTCGGTGACCACGCGGCTCATTAGAGTAACCTCCTCGGGGAGATCGTCAGGGAGTTTCTGATGCACTACCCTTCTTGGCACAAGATCGAGGCGGAGCGGAAGGCGGGGGTCCTTGGAAAATTAGTGTAAGTTAATTTATTATTCTTTTATGTTATTTTATTATCGTGTTCATTTATTTAATTGTGTATATTTATCTAAATTTGTTTATTTATTTATATGATATAAATAAATAAACGAATTTAAATAAATATATAAATTATATCTCTAATCTAAGTCTGTCTTTGTTATATATGATTGCAGACCCAGTTTGACTTGACGCCCCACATGCAATCCGACCTTTGGCCAAAAATCAAGAAGGGTATCGAGCAACATTTGGCCAAGATCTACACTGACAACAAGTCGGCGTTGAAGGCAGAGCATTGGGTTCCTAACCCCGATGACAGGACTTACGACATGGAACGCATCAGATCCCGACGTCCCAAGAACATTTCCCAAGCAGATTGGGATACGCAGCTTGCCTTTTGGCTTGATCCCAAGAACGCTGCCCGGTGTGCTCAAAATGCTCAAAACACAGGCAAAGAGCATGGTCGTATGCCGGCAGGGAACCCGGTCACTTGCTGTCCTCCAAGACATGCATGTAATAAACATTATAATTATTTTACATATATATAGCTCATTATACGCTTTGGTGTACTGTGATTTGTCGTTTTTAATTTGTTTCATCTTATATACGTGTGTATGTACAGATTGTGACAACCATGATTTAGCAGGTTAGTCAAACCGTTAGTATTAACTTATGTACTTGTTGCAATGTATGGTTTATGTGTTTATATATGTGTTTATATGTGCTTATGTGGGAGTTGGTAATCAATCTATTGAGTGTGATCATCTCAATAAGATTTAAAATGGTGGTGAATTTGGTTAAGTTCATTTCGTTCACTTTTGGTGACAAGGAAAGGATTTTGGTGTTTAAGCGGTTTCGTGTTAATTGTGTAAGTAATTATTACGTATACGTATTTTGTGTTAGTGATTTAAGATAAGATTAGGTTTTAGAAGTTAGGTTAAGGAAAATGTAAAATTTTTATTTTTGGAAATTTGGGTTGAAAATGAGAAGTTATTATTTATTTTAAAGGGATAAAGCCGTAGAATACCAACGAACTTTTCATAATTTATCGATTTGGTACGTGTACTGAAACAATTATCGATTTGGTACGTGTACTTTCATAAAGTGTTCTCATTTGCACATTTTGATGACGTGACAGAATGAGGTGGGTAGTGGCAACGGGAGTGGCGGGGGCGGGGATGATGAGAACGTCGGCGAGGATGAGGATGCCGATGGGGATGAGGATAGTTAGATGTTATATATGGGTAAGTATATGCTATTTTGTTTCTTGGAGTATATATTGGCGACCCGTATATAAACATTTGTTTAACTGTGCCTTTAGAACATGTTATCTAAGTGTTTGTTGACTTGTATCTTACGGATATTGCAAATTTTATGGCTAGGAAGCCCGTTTGTTAGACTATAACATGTTTATTCGGATTTTAGACGTATTTAGTTTGTTAGACTATAACATGTTTATTCGGATTCTATTATTATGTATTCATATTTTTTTTAACTTTCTTGATCTTTTTCCTTTGGGTTTATCCTTTTGGCATACTTCATGGAACTCATTTTTTTTCTCTCCAATATACTTATACTTCATAAAAAATTGTGTCTAACCTAATTTAATCCTTGCATGTCTTACTATGTATATTCTATCCCTGTAATGTTGATCCTACTTTTTATATATTTTTTGTTGCACGAAACTAACCCTTGATGTAGGTTAAGCGTTTGTAACAAATTTGATCCATAGATTCGCTAGAGTCAATATACAAGGAATGTGATAATCATAGGGGTGCAATGAGCTAGGGGGAGCTCGACGGAATCATGGGAATATACGGGGATGATAGGAATGATAGGAGGAAGATTTCACTAGGGATGATTCAGGCTCGCCTTCTTACAAAGGAATGTGTTGTAGAAATGAGGAGTAGGGAGTGAAGTAGAATGTCGGAACCCGAAAACACTTTCACTTCACCATGGTAGAAACAAGAAAATAAGATAAGAGAAAAAGGATGAAGAGAAAAGAATTTATAAGAGAGAAAACGAAATAAAGAAAAAAAGAGAAATGGTTTAATTCATACTAGTAGTAGAAACAAATGAGAACCAACACCCTCTCCACACTTAGAGAGGGGTATTTATACTTAAACCATGGGCCGGCCTTCTTGGGCTTTGTTAGGCTGAATGGTATTTGATCATGCGTTAGGCTCGGGATAACTTGGGCTTATGCCCACAACACGTGACATATTAGCTTACATAAATGAGCCTGGTTCCCTTTTTAACCTATTATAACGTATATTAAAGTAAAGACCGAAGCTTCATGGTTGAGTGACCAAGCTTCCTTGTTCGACTTAATATTTTGAGACTAACAATCTCCTCCGAAGCGAGGTCTTGAACCTTGAAACGAGCTTCCTTGTTTGACTTGACATTTTGAGGCTAACAGTCTCCCTCGAAGCTTGGTTTCCTACAGATTCTGAGCTTCCATGTTCATCATAACATGATCTTGGGTTTCTTGAGAATCGTCGTGAAATTAATAAGTTGTTGTGCATTTCATCGTAACCATAAAAAACAGTGAAAAATCAATCAAAGTGTTTGATAGAATATCAAAACGTTTAACACTTTGAAAGTTTTATATTTTGGAAAAACTCCCCCTTCGCACGTGCTTCGATAAATGAAAGTGTTTTGCACATGTGGGTAAGAGTAAAAAGCACTTTGAGTCTTTAGATCACTTATTATTTATCTAGATCACATTTTAATCACATTTCTCCCCTTATTTTAAACACTAAGTCACTTAGTTTTGAAATACCAAGTGATTAAAATTTGACTTGAGAAATTCAAGGGGATAGATGTGTTTCAGCATGAATTATGTGGAACTTGTTGTTTAGCTCCCCCGCAATTTCACACATATGACACCAATTGTGAGAATAGGATTATTACTTTGTAAATTCCATGTGAAATTGGGTGTGAGCTATTTGTATATGTTTTAACAAAATGAGTGTTTAAATATGATTAATATTTAGCTTCTTTCATTTGTTTAAACATTTTAAAATGTTATAGACACACAAAATAGACATGTAGGTATGTGTCTAAACGCATTAAAACTTGGTTTTAAAAGCTCCCCCTCAAAAATTGATTCACCTATAAAAAATGATTCAACTTTTAAAAATGCATATGGAGGGGAGTGTAGAACACAAATTTTGAAATATTTTGCGAAAAACCTTTAACATTCTTGAAAAATTATGTTCAACAGAAAACCAATGTTACTTGAGCTCTAAAGACGTTGAATGTCTTTTAATTGACGTTTAGTGTCAGCTCAAGTCCGAGAAGTTGTTATCTTCTCGTTGTTAGGATAAGTTATCACTATTGGATAAACTTTCCTTTCTTTGAAGTCCGGGTTATGTACTGATATTTGCACATAAGCCATTAAGAAAATTAGAAATGACATGTTTTGAAAGCATTTGAAACTCATGTTCGAACTTCATTTACACGCTCGTGTCGACGTTGATCAACATTTCTAGGTACGTAAATGTTATCGATTCCAAGAGACATGTCGAGAAGATTCTTTTTAGAATTTTTGATTTTTCTGATTTTTTATTTTCTTTTTGAAATTTTATATTTTTGTATTTTCTTTTTCAAAAATATTTTCTAACATAATTAAAAATGGAATGTTTATACAAAGAAGATGATGATAGAATATATTAGATGAACCCTTTGAAGAAATGGGGTCAAAAGCCTTTGAAGTACCTGCACTTAAAGATGAAGAGTTTGCACAAATAGTAGTGTTAGGATTATGTGATTTCCTTCCTAATGGTGATTCACTATCATTCGTGTTGTAGCAGGTTTTAACGGACTTTCTAATAGGAATCCACTTAGGACTAACCTAAGTAAAGATTCTACCCGTCAATTTCCATGTAAGACCAGATCTAGGAGGCGTTGTTTTCAAATACACAGCGGAAGACTTATTTGAAGAAAACTTTTGTCCTATGGGGATATGTCTGTCATTTTTCTTGGAATCACTTTTCTTTTCTACGGGAATATTTCTCTTTGTTGTCTTATGGGAATGTGCATCCTTTTTCTGTGCTGGGGCACGAGAATTTACCTTTGAGAGGTATTTTAAGATGCACTCATCGTGATTTGCACTATAAATGCACTTTTTACATGTAGGACATGCCAAATCTTTTGACTTTAAGAAAGGCTTTTGATTCCAAGGTGGTTCTGCCATTTTAACAGTTCTATTTGATACACAACTACTCATAGATGGTGGCCAATTCCTAGGTTGTTGATTAAAGTTCCTAGGTTTCAGTTTGTTACCATTAGCAGTGTTTGGTGATTTTGCAAACTGTTGCACACTAGGTTTGGTATTCAAAGCTTTGTCTTTTTGAAGTTGTGCCTTTTTCTTAGCTTCCTCTAGGTAGTAGTTATGAACCATGTCATTTGAGCCTACAGATTCCTTTGGTGATTGAAATGACACATGTTTTGGGCTTTTCCTAGAAGGGTTGGGTGCATTCACATCATAAGGCTTAGCAAAAGACGATTTCCTATCTTGAGGCAGAGAGTGTGGAGTAACTGGTTTTGTCAAATTATTGGACACATCAACTTGGGATGCAAACCTATGTCTTGGCAATTAGGTTCGTTCAAATTTATACGCAGTTGGTTGTCTTACCGCTGGTTGATTTTTGATTGGTTGCAAAGGTAGTTTCCCCAAGATTGGTTGTTTTTCAAAATTAATATCCACACTCTTACCTTTCATCTTCTCAATGAGTTTCTTTAACTCACTTATAGCAATGTTCTGGTCTTGTAGTTGAGCTTTCAAATCTTGTATTTCATGATATTGTTCATGTTCTTTTTGAAATACATTTGTCGTTGTTACTTTGGAAACCTTTTCTTGTGCCATTTGATCTTGACAATGTTGTAAATCAAGTTTAAGAGAAATCGAGTGTTTTTCTAATTTAGCAAAATGTCATGAGAGCTCATTATAAACGTCTTTACAAATAGTTTCAGGTTTCTTAGAAAGCTTTTGTGCAAGACATTCACATTCTTTGACTTTATGAAGATACAAGCATTGCAATTCAGTATGAGCATTTAAACCAGATAAAGAATGCAAATAAGAACACAGAACATCGTTTGACATACACTCTTGAAGCAGTAGATCATACATGTTTGAAAACTCAGCTTTGTCAGATTCAAGATCGTCAATTTCTTTTTCAAGGGATTCAACGTACTTTAAATCAGCATGCATTTCTTGTTTAAGCTCATGAACAAATATGAAACTATCATTTTGTGTCTTTAGGGCAAGAGGAATCAAACATGTTTTTATTAGCACTTCCATATCAAGAGCAGTTGGGGCACGAAATCTAGCATGAGAATGTTTTTCCTAAGCTTGATCAACAAGTTCTCTAAGGTGATTTATGTTATTTGTCATCACATTGTAAGCTTGTCTACTTTTACTTATTGATTTTGAAGTAGGTAGAAAACCTATGTTCTTAACTATGTGTGGCTTAGTTTTAACAAAAGATTTTCTCCACATTTTCTTTCTGACCTCATTTGCATGTGCCAACTAAACATGATATTCCTGAGACGCGGGTTTAAAGTTTCATAAAGACTATTTTGCTTTGTGTAATCATAAGGTTTCACTAAGTCTTTATTCAATTTTGATCTACTCTCTTGTTCTAGTGTCAAGGTCTCTTCCCTATCAGGGATGAATCTGTTTGCAAGATCAGAAGTATCGTATGGGATCTCATATAAACAGGGCTTTTTAGATTGAGCTTTCTTGAGGTACATGGGATTTGCAAAAGTTGGTCTACCATTGAATGTTGAGCCTTTAGGAGCTAACATATGAATGGTTTGAATTGATTGATTTCGTTTATAAATAATTTTGTTCAAAAACGTTAATTGCTTTTCCTTAGCAATCAATTTGTCTAAATCTTTTTCTTCCTTTTTGTTTCAAATCCGTGATTACCTTAGTTTTCTCTCTGACAAGACCTTCGTAATATGACTTTGTTAAAAGAATCTGTTTAACTAACTCATCGTGTTTCTCTTTGACAACAGAATTTTCATAGGCTTTTAATTTTAAACCTTCTTTTATGTCATGTTCTTTTTGAGCTAATGCTACTTGAGTTTCATTTAACTTACGTTCAAGTGTGTCATTTTCAATTGTATGGTCTTTGAAAGTCTTGTACATCGCAAGCTCAATCTCTTTATCATGAAGTGCAACAAAACATCTATCTCGAGTTCTATTAGACTCCCCGAGAGTTCTATTAGTTTCCTCAAGAGTAGATTTGCACTCTTTTAATTCCTGAGCAAGTGAGGTATTTGCGTTCCTTAATTGCTTTTGAATCTTTTTGTTTTCATCAATATCAAGTTTTAAATTTGCAATTAAGTCAGCAAGCACAACATGCTCATCTTCATGATCATCAGCATTCTGATCATCCTTGAATTCATTATCATACATATCTGATGAATTAGGTGTGGTATTGCTATCAACCTTTTCCAT
>BQNB010034390.1:6276-51636 GCA_026074375.1 Tanacetum coccineum
ATATATCTTGTGTTATTGATCTTGAAGTAACACGCCCCGGACCCTTATTCCGCTGCGACCCAATTTGGGGGTGTTACATGAATTCTCTTATAACAATAGCTATCACGCTAGCATCAAGGCCGCACCATTCGAAGCACTTTATGGTCGAAAGTGTCGTATTCACCTATTTGTTGGACCAAAGTTGGAGAAGCTCAAATCCTCGGTCCAGAACTAATTCAAGAGACGACCGAGAAAATCGTCCAAATCAAGCAAAGGAATTCCAAGTCGGGGATAAAGTTATGCTTAAAGTTTCGCCTTAGAAAGGGGTCGTACGTTTTGGCAAACGGGGGAAGTTAAACCCTGGGTATGTTGGACCTTTCAAGGTGTTAGAAAAGGTTGGAGAGGTTGCTTACAAGCTCGAGCTTCCACAAGAGTTAAGCAGGGTTCACAATATATTTCCTGTATCTAATTTGAAAAAGTGCTACGCTGACGAACCGTTAGCCATTCTGTTGGATGGACATCATTTTGATGACAAGCTTCAGTTTGTTGAGGAACTCGTTGAGATCATGGACCGTGAAGTTAAATGGTTGAAGCGAAGCCGCATTCCATTAGTCAAGGTTTGATGGAACTCCAAGTGAGGTTCTGAGTTTACGTGGGAACGCGAGGATCAATTCTGGAAGAAATACCCACATCTGTTCACAAAGACCGCACCGTCGACAAGTGCCGCGTCTTAAGCCTTGAGGAAAAGGCTCACTTAATGGTGGGAGACTATAACACATCGTATTTTAGGGTTATTGATGTCATCAAAAAATTCACAATGTATCTTTTGTATTGTACGCGTTTGCTTTTAAATCGTAAACGTTAAGCTAAATTGCGTAGGCTAAAAATTATCGTTCAATGTAAACGGGCATCAAACAATTAAATGTTTACATCAAGCAAGTGTTAAGTAATTATTTTGAGGATAATTATTAACTTTGTTCATTTTATTTTTATTGGTTGCGTAAAGTGATTACGTTTCGCAATAAAAATACGTTTAGGCATACCCGAAACCACCAAAACTTTTCTACGCTTCAACAAATACCCACAATTGTACCCAATACTCAAAAATTATAAAAATATCTTATACATATACACATAGGGCCGGACATAGAAGAAAAATACACAAGGAAGATATTATTTTGAAGACTTTGGAAATTTAGCATGTGTTATTTATCCTAGCAAGCAACCAACATTCAAAGTCTTGCCAACTTCTCTTACAAACTATGACACCAAGCAAACACCCATGCTTTGACCATAAGACTTCCATGAAATCCTCTAAGTGTTTCCTTGACTTGTCAACATGGTATATAATGCCTAAACTAGAAAGTATCACACACACTTCTCATTTGCAAAGTGAAATCAAAACAAATCCTCCTATTTCCACCTCTATAGGCCACGACTTCAAACACAAACCAAGAACAATCCATACAAAATTTATTTGTAACATTTCTAAGTGTTTATACATCATATCTAAGATAACCCAAGAAGGTTGGAAGGTTTCCTTTAAGGTTTACAAGGGTTAAACAAGGATAAAGCAAGATTAGGGTTTCTTAAAAGCTAGGGTTTTCTTGGTGTTGCAAGCTTTGGTTTTTAATCTAAACAAGGGTTTAGATTGTGTTGTCTATCATCATTGTTCATCATAAGGTTATCTAAAAACCTTTATCTCTTCATTTCCATGATTTTATATGTATATGATGTTCTTTATAGCAAAATCACCATTTAGGACTTTTGAACATGTAAAAGGAGTTTTTACTTGTGATGATCATTTTGTACACTTTTATATATGTTATTAAATTAATGATATCATGTTAAAATGGGTATATAAGTGATGTACCACGTTGGTTAAGTGTAAACATGTATATGTACAAATTAGGGTTTTAAGGATTACTTAAGAAAGTTGTGATTAAAAGTATCATTATGGACTTGTTAACTTGGATATTTGGACAAGATATGAACTAATGGACTTTATTATATGTAAGACATATAATATATATATAGTATAAAAGACTTATGGTAAAATACAAAGTTGAAAGTTATAGAAACAAAGTTTACATATGGAATCAAGAAAGACATCCTAACTTACTGTTTTAATTCGACATACAACCTGTTCACTTTATATTTTTATAAAATAATACGTCTCATGACGATTCCAAAAAGATAAGAAACTCGAAAAACGGATTAATAACGAAGGAGTTATGAATTACGCGAGTTTACGACAATAAATACTTTTATAAAAGTTACTATTCATGACAAAAACTTTTATTTTTGTAAACCTCATAAATATATAGAACTTTTAATTACGATAACGTGCTCGAAAGAATCGTAAAAAACGGAGCTATAACGAATAAAATACGATGTTTATGGGTTTTACGATAACTAAAACTATAAAAATAACTTTATAACTGGCGTGAACAGTAAAAAGTACTGTTCATCAGAGGACTAAATATATAAAAATGTCAATTATTGATAACTCGACTTAATACGAAAACGTGGACGTAAGAAACGCGAGAAACGGACTTAAAACGATAAAGTTAGGTCATTTTTGCTAAAGGTGTATTTATGAATGTTTTTACTTTATATATATGATTTCACAAAAACGATTAGACGGTGATGAAGCTATATAGAATTATATGTGGTTATCAAAGTACTATATTACTAGGGATACGACATTTACGATATAACACATACTATAATAAATTCATTTAGGGTCTGGTATGTGAAACAGTATTAAAAGTTAATGTATTTTCACAGTAGGTCAAATTATGTGAAATGGAAAAAATTATGATAATTGACTTTATACGAAAACTGTGAGTGCAAGAAAACCTCAAACGAACTTGAAACGCTGAAAGTTTTATACATTGAGTTTTACTAAAAACGATAATTATAAACGTTTTCACTCTATAACAACAATTTCTAAATTACAAATAGATGGTGATGAAGCTATATAGAATTATATAAGTACTATATTACTAGGGAGTTTCATTTTGACGGCCTCTTCGGGGTGTGCGCATCGACGAGTTGTTGGATTGACCGATTTAAGTTGTCCTAGCATACTCATACGTCACCTTACTTGACATCTTAAAATATGATAGCTCCGAACGTAGTCATGATGGTAACTACATAGATTGTATATGATGTTAGTTAATCAAAGAGATTAGTGCTTATACGACCTATGTTCATTTAGGTTGCATTCGATCATTTACGTGACGCATTATCTGTGATATACTTGACGTACGCTCACTCAAGGTGAGTTCATAGACACGTTTTACCTGCTTTTGAATTTATAAGTTTTCAGGGTCGAAAAAATCATGCAATGTTTACAAAAATGGGACACAAGTGGATAATTTATACTAAGTTTTATATTATGATTACGTGTTGCCTAAGTAGCGATAACCCTAGTTGAGCCCATTATCATGAACTGTCAGTTACTGGATTGTGAGCGCGAATGTTATGAATAGATCTATTAGGATTGACATCCCCGTTCGGGTGATTAGCTATCACTAGGAAAACGAACGTATACCATGTCGAACATAGGATGTTGCGGGTTAGAACATCACCACGGGCAATGTAGGCCATTTATATGGTATTCATTTATGTCGAGCTTCAGTGTCATGAGCTTAGGGCAACGTAATTACATTTATATGATGTCTGCATCTGTTGCATTATCATACACTTGGGAAATCTTGTGGTCCTACAATATACGATTTATCAAACCTATGAATTCACCAACATTATTGTTGACGTTTTAAAGCAATGTTTTTCAGGGGATCAGTAAGCACGAGGTGCAAGGGATACATTGGTGGTTTTGTTTTGGGATGTCATGCTAAGGATATGGTTGCATTATGTTTTGGGAAAGTCATGTGTTGTGAACCAGTATCTTTGTAATAATAACAATGAACAAGATAAAGCTTCGGGCTATTTGTATCAAACATTTGTTAAATCTAATGTATCAGTTTTAAATGACTTTTTGGTTGTTCTATATACATCTTGTGTTATTAATATGAGAAGTAACACGCCCCGGACCCTTATTCCGCTGCGACCCAATTTGGGGGTGTTACAGATTGGTATCAAGAGCCAAGGTTATAGAGAACCAAGTCAAATGTTTTTGCTGGACTATAACCATTTTCAAACATCGAATTCATACAAAGGGGTTTTACACGGGACATACATATGTGCATACATTCATGCATACACTACTTGTTGCATTAGTTGGTTGGACTAGATGCATTCATAATTGATATACGTGGTTATAATATATTACGTATATTACAATAAGAGCCTTATATAATATACTCATATAAGTTATTTCTGCTGGTCACAGTAGTCATGTCAGCTGATTCCGCAGTTACCTATACTTCTGTTCACTCTGAGGCATGATCATGGAGTATCCCATCGGAGGATCCTTACCAGGAGGCTACCAAACAGTTACTGGAGCAGGCACCACGTTCTCCATAGTATGTACCTGATCTCATGGAGCTGGAGGATCATGTAACAGTGTACATTCCTGAGCCTGAGCATCCTAAGGACTTAGTGCCAGCTGAGGATGAGGCACATATGGAGGCATACATTACCGAGGTTGCTTCTGCACCTCCACCACCACCATCCTTTTTACCCTTACTTATCCGACCCCTACTTACTAGAGCAACCATGGCTCAGATGAGAGCTGCAACACCATCCACTACTCCCATCAGGGACACCACCATTGTTACCTATACCACTACCTGCACCATCCACTAGCCGTAGAGCTGATATTCCCGAGGCTGACATGCCGCCTCGGAAGAGGCTACTACTTACTGCTCCCAGACCTGGGTGTGAGGTTGGGGAGAGTTCTGATGCTGCTGCTGCGAGACAGCCATGACCCACTATGGCTCGTAGGGTCGATTGTAGTTCTGTAGACACTGTGGAGACTAGGGTCTGAGATACTGAGAGGAGGATGATGGCCGCCTTAGAGGTGGTCAACTTGAGGGTCAGTTACCAGGTAGATGTTCGCAGTAGAGAGAGTTCGGAGTTTTACTCACGACATCACGATGCCCAGAAGGATCGTGCAGCTGTAAGAGCTGAGATTGAGGTATTGAGGAGAGAGAGACTTGCTTACGAGCAAGAGAGTATGGAGAACCGTCAGGCCTTGGCTAGGTCTGAGGCTTACAGCAGGGCATTAGAGGCACAGATTACAGTGTTAGAGACTCAGGCACGTCGCCACGAGTGGCAGCGTTAGGACACGGATGATCGCGCGACGAGGCATATCATGCGTATTCAGGCTTTGGAGGCTGGAGCACGCGATGACACCTTAGAGGATACTGGTAGTAGTGCTTAGGGTTACTTTTCTACCATATTGTAGCTATACTATATAGCCTGCTAAGTTTTTATGGGTTACTCCCAGCTAGCAGGCGGTATAGATCTTTTGTTTTGATTAGCTATCAAGTATGGATCTTTTGTATTTTGTCTAGCTATGTTGTATAGCCTACTAAGTATTACGGGTTTAATCCCGGCTAGTAAGGCATTAGGTTGTTATGTTTATTTTGTAACCTAATCGTTATGATCATTTTGTATCTAAACCATTCATGTATGTTTTCCAATTTATATATGGAATGGTTGTATTATGTCACGTCTGTAATCAAATTTGTTTATGAATGAATGTCGATTTGGTTATATCATTGTTGATTACAATTCAGTTGTATATTTCACTGTGTGATGTGATCTCACTTTATTTATCATGTATATGTCATGTCATGGTTATGATTTTATGAAATCAAATAGGTATTGTATTTTCTTGTGATTGAAGAAAATGGCACCAAAATGAGCCACAAGGTCAACACCGGTCACAACAACCCCAGCCCCAACAGCAACCACCACCACATCGGTCACTAATGCCCAACTTCAGGCAATGATTGACCAAGGTGTCACTGCCGCTTTGGCAGCACGTGATGCAAACAGGAATGGCGATGACAGCCACACTTCGGGAACAGGCGGCAGAAGAGCCGAACGCGTTGTTCGAGAATGCACTTACCAAGACTTTATGAAGTGTAAACCTCTATATTTCAAAGGCACTGAGGGAGTTGTTGAATTAACTCAATGGTTTGAAAGGATGGAGACTGTTTTCCGCATAAGTAACTGCTCTGTGGAAAATCAGATTAAGTTTTCCACTTGTACTCTTCTAGCAGGTGCTCTAACATGGTGGAATTCCCATGTTTTGACTGTCAGTCATGATGTTGCATATGCAATGACATGGGCCGATCTGAGAAAGAAAATGACTGACAAGTACTGTCCAAGGAACGAGATGAAAAAGGTCGAGGCCGAATTGTGGAATTTGAAAGTGAAGGGTACTGATGTGATTGGGTACAACCAACGTTTCCAAGAACTAGCACTGTTATGTGTTAGGATGTTTCCTGAGGAGTCTGACAAGATTGAAAGGTACATCGGCGGATTGCCCGACATGATCTATGGAAATATTGTAGCATCAAAGCCAAAAACATGCAAGAGGCTATTGAAATGGCCACTGAATTAACGAATAAGAAAGTCATCACCATTGCTGGAAGACAGGCTGAGAACAAAAGGAAGTTTGAAAACACTCCCCGAAACAATCAAAACCAACAACAACTGAACAAGAGGCAGAACAATGGCAGGGCTTATACTACAGGGACTGGTGAAAAGAAGCCATACGAGGGATATAAACCCCTATGCGCTAAATGAAACTATCACCACGACGGTCCGTGTGCTCCAAAATGCCACAAATGCAACAAAGTTGGCCATTTTGCTCGTGACTGTAGGAGTGCGGGAAATGCCAACAATGCTAACAATCAGAGGGGCACTGGGACAGGCCAGAAACCTACTTGTTTTAAGTGTGGAGTTCAAGGACACTTCAAGAGGGAATGTGTAACATTCCGTATTCAAGGTCATTATTTACTCCGAGCTTTATTTCTATTTTCATTTTTAAGCGAGTTATTAAATTTTACGTTTACCCGATTTAGTAAGAATTTTCCGTTTTTAGCTTTGCGTGAGCCGTAATTAGAAATCTATTCCGTCTTCGCATCGTAAGTGATTTATTAATCTCATATTATTCCCCAATGAATATAATTTTCCCCATTTTCATTTTCCGTTGTGATTCGCGTTTACGAATGTCGAACTAGCTGACGGAAGGATAATTAGGTTAAACACTATCCTTAAGGTGCACATTATATCTCCTGAACCACCTCCATTCAACATAAATTTAATGCCCGTTAATAAACTTGCAGTTTCGCCCTATAATTGGTATGGATTGGTTGGCAAGGTACCAAGCAATCATAATGTGTGCCGAGAAGATCGTTCATATCCCCTGGGGAAATGAAACATTAATTGTTCACGGTGACGGAAGCAACCGGGGACACGAGGCTCGTCTGCACATTATCTCGTACTCCAAAACACAAGAATACATGCTAAAAGGATGTCCAGTCTTTTTGGCACATGTTACTACAAAGGAGGTTGAAGACAAGTCAGAGAAGAAGCGACTTGAGGACGTACCAATAGTTTAAGATTTCCTGAAGTATTTCCTGAGGACTTGCCGGGTCTTCCTCCGACTCGACAAGTGGAATTTCAAATTGATTTGGTACCTGGTGCTGCACCTGTAGCACGGGCACCTTATCGATTGGCACCTTCTGAAATGAAAGAGTTGTCGGAGCAACTAAAAGAACTATTTGACAAAGGCTTTATAAGACCTAGTTCCTCACCCTGGGGAGCTCTGGTCTTGTTTGTCAAGAAGAAATACGGATCATTTCGGATGTGCATTGATTACCAGGAATTAAATAAACTAACGGTGAAGAACCGTTATCCGCTCCCAAGAATTGATGATTTATTTGATCAACTCCAAGGGTCGAGTGTCTACTCGAAGATCGACCTAAGGTCAGGTTATCACCAACTGAGGGTTCTAGTAAAAGACATTCCGAAGACTGCTTTTAGAACCCGTTATGGCCATTATGAATTTCAAGTTATGCCGTTTGGTTTGACAAACGCACCTACCGTATTCATGGACCTTATGAATCGGGTGTGCAAACCCATTTTGGGGATAAATTTAGTAATTGTCTTTATTGTGATATTCAGTATATTCGAAGAACAAGCAAGAACACGAAGAGCACCTTAAGCTAATCTTAGAGTTGCTTAAGAAAGAGGAGTTGTATTCCAAATTTTCTAAATGTGAATTTTAGATTCCTAAAGTACAGTTCCTCGGTCACGTGATTGATAGTGAAGGCATTCATATAGATCCCGCCAAGATCTAATCCATTAAAGATTGGGCATCCCCTAAGTCACCAACGGAGATTCATCAATTTTTAGGTCTTGCTGGGTATTATCGAAGATTCATATCGAAGGATTTCGAAGATTGCCAAACCGAAGGCCAAGCTCAGCTAGAAGAAGGTTCAAGTTTGAGTGGGGTGATAAACAAGAAGCAGCTTTTCAACTGTTGAAGCAGAAGTTGTGCAGTGCACCAATCCTAGCCTTACCTGAAGGAAACAAAGATTTTATCGCATACTGCGATGCTTCAAAGAAGGGTTTGGACGTTGTGTTAATGCAAAGAGAAAAGGTAATTGCTCATGCATCACACCAACTGAAGATTCATGAGAAGAACTATACGACTCATGATTGACTTGGGTGCAGTAGTGTTCGCTCATCAAAATTTGATGCACTACCAGTATGGAAACCAAGTGCAAAAACGGGTGTTCACTAGATCATAAGAGCCTAACACATTCTAATTAGAAAAGAGTTGAACATGAGCAACGGCATTGGTTGGAGATTGCTCAGTGATTACAACTTGTAAGATTCGTTATTAACCCCACCCGGAGAAAAGGCAAACGTTGTAGCTGATGCTCTAGCAGGAAGAGAGAGATCAATCATTAAGAGTTCGAGCCTTAGTCCATGACTATTGGCCTTGGATCTCCCAAACAAAACCCTTGAATGCTCAGACTGAAGCACGAAAACCAGAGAACATCAAGAACGAAGATGTTGGAGGAATGTTGGTGGAAAACGCTAAAAATCCAGAGGCGATTAGGACAGAAAAGTTGGAACCCCGTGCGGATGGAACTCTATGCTTCAATAGGCAGGAGTTGGTTACCATGTATGTCGACATTGAGGACGTGATTATGCACGAGATCCCACAAGTCAAAATAACTACCTATTACATCTCCGGGTTCCTCTGACAAGATGTACCAAATATGAAAAGCTATATTGGTGGCACGAATAATGAAGCAAACAATCGCCACCGTTTGTTAGCAGGTGTTTGACCTGTGCTAAAGTCAAGGCCGAACATCAAAGGCCATCAGGATTGTTAGTACAACCCAAGATAACCTGAATGGAAGTGGGAAACAACACACATGGATTTTGTCATAAAGCTCCCTAAGACGTCGCAAGGCTGCGACAACATTTGGGTGATTGTTGACCGACTCACTAAGTCTGTAATTTTCACACCAATGAGAGAGACTGATCCTATGGATAAACTTGCAAGAATATACCTAAAGGAGGTTGTCACGAGGCATGGAATACCTGTTTCAATCATTTGTGATCGCGACCCGAGGTTCGCATCCAACTTCTGGAGGTCACTTCAGAATGCTTTAGGTACTAATTTGGATATGAGTACTGCGTACCATCCACAAACAGACGGGCAAAGCGAGAGGACAATTCAAACTCTCGAGGATATGCTGCGTGCTTGCGTGATCGATTTCGGAAAAGGTTGGGTTAATCACTTACCGTTAGTTGAATTCTCTTATAACAATAGCTATCACGCTAGCATCAAGGCCGCACCATTTGAAGCACTTTATGGTCGAAAGTGTCGTTCACCTGTTTGTTGGACCGAAGTTGGAGAAGCTCAAATCCTCGGTCCAGAACTAATTCAAGAAACGACCGAAAAGATCGTCCAAATCAAGCAAAGGATGCAAGCCGCCCGTGATAGGCAAAAGAGCTACGCCGATCTAAAGCGTAAGCCGATGGATTTCCAAGTTGGGGATAATGTTATGCTCAAAGTTTCGCCTTGGAAAGGGGTCGTACGTTTTGGCAAACGGGGGAAGCTAAATCCCAGATATGTTGGACCTTTCAAGGTGATAGAAAAGGTTGGAGACGTTGCATACAAGCTTGAGCTTCCAGAAGAGTTAAGCAGGGTTCACAATACATTTCATGTATCCAATTTGAAAAAGTGCTATGCCGACGAACCGTTAGCCGTTCCGTTGGATGGACTTCATTTTGATGACAAGCTTCAGTTTGTTGAGGAACCCGTTGAGATCATGGACCGTGAAGTTAAACGGTTGAAGCGAAGCCGCATTCCATTAGTCAAGGTTCGATGGAACTCCAAGCGAGGTCCTGAGTTTACGTGGGAACGCGAGGATCAATTCCGGAAGAAATACCCACATCTGTTCACAAAGACCGCACCGTCGTCAAGTGCCGCGTCTTAAGCCTTGAGGACAAGGCTCACTTAACGGGGGGAGACTATAACACCCCGTGTTTTAGGGTCATTGACGCCGTCAATAAATCCACAATGTATCTTTTGTATTGTACGCGTTTGTTTTAAATCGTAAACGTTAAGCTAAATCGCGTAGGCTAAAAATTAGCGTTCAATGTAAACGGGCATCAAACAATTAAATGTTTACATCAAGCAAGGGTTAAGTAATTATTTTGAGGATAATTATTAACATTGTTCAATTTATTTTTATTGGTTGCGTAAATTTATTACGTTTCGCGATAGAGTACGTTTAGGCATACCCGGAACCACGTTAATTAATCTACGCTTCAACAAATGCTTATTTTTATTTTCAATGACCAAAGTTTATAAAACTTTACCACACTTATATAAATGGGATGCCCCATATATAAAGAAATAAACAAGACTTATACAATTTGCAAAGTATACATTCCAAATAAAAGCTACAACTTATAAAAGGTGCAAGTATACTTTCATTTTCTTTACTTATCAAGATAAATAAGCTAGTCATTTCCATCCTTGAATTCATGGGATAATCTACACAAAAGGGGACATAAGGACACAAGTATTAATAACTAGAACATGTGCAAGTATGGAGTTGTAAGACTTATAAGCATGACTAGTAGTTTTGACCACTAGTCACACCTTATTGCCCATGCCGACCATCTCTCCCCCTCTCTTGGTCATTATGGTCTTTGATTTATACACTAGGCTATCTCTTATATCATATATACTTGTAAGTAGTAAGAAAGACAACACATACACTCCAACACTTTACCAAAAATCAAAACCATTCTCCTTTTTCTTCCTTCAAAACCCACGATATCAAACACCCTTTTTATATAATCCATAGTTTGATTTTACAAGACCATACACCCATTCATACATCATTCCTATGATAACCTAAGGTGTTTGCAAGGGTTGGTTAACCATTTACAAGTATTGAAGAAAGTTTTGCAAGATTAGGGTTTTCTAAGAAAACTAGGGTTTTCAAGTGTGCAAGCTTGGGTTTAAAGTCTAAACAAGGGTTTAGCACGTATTTCTCATCATCATCATTCATCATAAGGTTATCTAAACAAGGGTTTAGCACGTATTTATTCATGAGTTTTTTATGCATATGTTAGTTCATTATAACAAGAATCACCATTTAGGACTTTGGAACATGTAAAAGGAGTTTTTACTTGTGATGATCATTTTGTACACTTTTTCTTATGTTATGTGATAGGTAATATCATGATATAATGGAAATATAAGTATGTTAACATGTTGGTTTAAGTGGAAAATGTTTATGTATAAACTTTTACATAAAAGTTACTTAAAGAAATTTATGATTTTATATAAAGTTATCAACTTGTTATCTTGGACAAATAGACAAATTATGGACCTAAGGACATTATTATATGTATAACATAGTATATTATGAGTTATTAAGAACTTGTGGAGATTTACTTAGTTGAAAAGTATATAAAACAAGTTAAACAAATAAGTATATATATGTATCATAAGGGGGCTGTTTGGATTCAAAATCCAAACAGTGGGTTTGACATTTTATAAAAATAATATGTCTCATGACAATTCCAAAAAGGTAAGAAACTCAAAAAACGGATTAATAATGAAGAAGTTACGATAAAAACACGATTTACATTAATACCGGTTTATAAAATAAACTTTATAAAAGCAAGTTATAAAATACTTCTAAAACAGAAAGTTTAGTATTTTTCACATATTGTACATATTTTTAGGATTCCAAAATAATAAGAATCGTAATTTTTCAATTAATAACAAAGGAGTTATGAATTACGCGAGTTTACGACAATAAATACTTTTATAAAACTATTTTTATAAAAGTTACTATTCATGACAGAAACATATACTTTTTTAAACCTCATAAATATATAGAACTTTCAATTACGAGAACGTGCTCAAAAGAATCGCTAAAAACGGAGCTATAACGAATAAAATACGACGTTTACGAGTTTTACGATAACTAAAATTATAAAAATAACTTTATAACTGGTGTGAACAGTAAAAAGTACAGTTCATCAGGGGAATAAAAATATGAAAATGTCAATTGTTGATAACTCGACTTAATACGAAAACGTGGACGTAAGAAACGTGAGAAACGGACTTAAAACGATAAAGTTAGGTCATTTTTTGCTAAAGGTGTATTTATGAATGTTTTTACTTTATAAATATGATTTTACAAAAACGATTAGACGGTGATGAAGCTATATAGAATTATATGTGGTTATCAAAGTACTATATTACTAGGGAGTTTCATAATGAGGCCTCTTCGGGGTAGCGTATCGACGAGTTGTTGGATTTACGATTTAATGTGTCTTAGCTCCTCATACGTCACTACATGACCTCTTAAATTATGATAGCCCGAACGATAGTATGATGTAACTAACATAGACTTGTATATGATGTTAGTTAATCAAATCTATTAGTGCTTATACGACCTATGTTCATTTAGGTTGTATTTGATCATTTAAGTGACGCGTTATCTGTGATATTTGGATTATCAGTAACTCAAGGTGAGTTCATAGCCCTACGTTTTATATGCTTTTGTTTTATAAGTTTTTAGGGTGAGAAACATGCAATGTTTTACAACTGGACATAAGTGGATACTTTTATATTATGATTACGTGTTGCCTAAGTAGCGATAACCCAATCTGAGCTCATTATCATGAACTGTCAATTACTGGACTGTGAGCGCGAATGTTATGAATAGATCTATTGGGATTGACATCCCCGTTCGGGTGATTAGCTATCACTGGTCAAACGAACGTATACCATGTCGAACATAGGATGTTGCGGGTTAGAACATCATCACGGGCAATGTAGGCCATTTATATGGTATTCATTTATGTCGAGCTTTAGTGTCATGAGCTTAGGGCAACGTAATTACATTTATATGATGTCTGCATCTGTTGCATTATCATACACTTGGGAAATCTTGTGGTCCTACAATATATGATTTATCAAACCTATGAATTCACCAACATTATTGTTGACGTTTTAAAGCAATGTTTTTCAAGGGATCAGTAAGCACGAGGTGCAAGGGATACATTGGTGGTTTTGATTTAGTTATCATGCATTAAAGATTTTATCGCATTACATTTTGTATAACTGTATTAGGCTAGAAATCTTTGTATTTTGAACAAGTAGACAAGTGAAGCTTCGGCTTATGTAACAAATACTTTGTTAATTCCAATGTATCAGTTTTAAACGAATTTTTGGTCGTTCTATATACATCTTGTGTTATTGATCTATGGAAGTAACACAGCACGAACCATTATTCAGCTGCAGCACCACAAAGACCATTGTGGGTGGTTCCTAGTGTAGACTACGTTAGGAACTAGCTTGAGTCTAGGTGTAGATCGGTGAAAGCTAAGGTTGTACGATTAATCCACCACAATGATTTGGTACTAGTAAAGTGCATAGGTGTCGCGGATGCAAAACTGGACGTACGGATGATCTAAGCCCTCATCCCGAACCGGTATAAATCATTGTGTTTCTTCTCTCTTCCTTTAACTTTTTACATATGATTTAATTATTTATATACACTTGATTGTAAACTTGACTCTTAACTTACTTAAACTTTAAAGTTAAAAGAACATATTCACCAAGTCTCTACAGTTCTACAAAACAAGTCTATTGGTGAAGCCTATGGTTGTGGGGAATGAGTTTGGGGACACATGAAGCGGATGTATATGAATGTATGTGACGTGTCGTTGTGTGGTTGTAAATTATGATTCAAGTTTTAAATTTATATTTTGCCGAATTAACCAAAAACAACACTTTAACGGGCAGTGTACCCGGTCGGTGGTAGATTCGTGGTAAGTAGGGTGTCGATCACTAAGAGCGAGAAACACTTTCAATTTATTAATACTTTGGTTTTTCTAATCTAAGTTAGTCTAATCTATGCTAAACCTATGTTAATCCTAAATCTAATAGATAAGGGGGGTTTTCAGTCTGAGAGTCTGACATAGGTTTTGTGGTGACTAAAACCAATTCTATACACTAAAACACACGCAAGCAAATTAACAGAAGATAAAAGAGTGGTCTAGCCAAATACAAGAAAACTGTATTAACCATTACTATTCCAATCAGAACGTTGGTTTGTTTATTTAGTGCAATGATTACTTATCTCGAAGTGGCATATCATTCTTAAGACTTAGGCGGTACTTCTTTCTAAGACATAGACACAAAGAATTCTGTCACAATTAAACGCATCCGCATAAAACATCCTTATTTGCTGATTATAATCTATCTTAGGGATTAAAGCAATGGAGATCTTGTTAAACCATAGCTCATAGAGACTTTACCCACTTACTGCTTAACAGCTCTTTATTTACTAGTAGTCCACTGTCCGAATCCTTACCAATAGAATAAGAACATAATCGTTGATACCAAGGTCACCTTATGGCTCAACTAAGCTCACTAAACTAAAGGCAAAGATAGGTCAATATTTGTGATCCTATGATTCTAGATATATAAATTGCAACATGGAGAGCTATCCCAGACTCTTAGCCTACGCCCAAACAACACAGAAGTTGTAGCGCATTAAATATGTAGGACTAGACCCAGTTAAATGATAGGTCGCATACTTAAGCACATAAACAAGTATATTGCTAAACATAAACAAGCAATCAACGATAAATTAAGAAATCGAGATAAACAAACCAAACATTAAGATCTTCATAATAATAGCTAATACCCGAAGGTATTAGCCTTCAGACGTCATAATTAATACAAAAGTAATGATTTAGCCATGGTAAACTAACCGAGTTAACGACAGATACCATAAACTAAACGATTACAAGAGTACAAAAAATTACACGTTGTCTCCTATGAAATTAATTGCGTTGCTCGACCTTTTCTACTCTTTTCTCCTCTGAAAATCAACTTTTGTGGTTTAGGTATCGAAAATATGATTTAGCACACCTGAAACTCGTTTTTGAGTTTTCTATTTATAAGGTTAGGAAAAAGGTCGATACGATGTATCGAAGGTCTTCGATACGGCGTATTGGAGATTTCTTGGAGTAGGGACCACGTTTGATATCTTCCAGAATATTTTATTTCCATATGGCTTGAATACGGCGTATTGGTCTTCCTGGATACGGCGTATGGGATCTTGTTTCCTTCGTGGTCTTTGGTGAAGTGTAGGCACATATACGCCGTATCTTTCTTGATGGATACGGCATATTGGTTGTCAGAACAGTAATCTTCATATATCTTCGTTTAAGCACCAGAATGCGTGCCTTTTAGTTAACTATCACCAAGTACTCCATAATTATTGCAATTCTCAAATACAAATGATTAAGTAACAATGCTTTGCAATAACTATACAAAATAGGTTATTTACATGGGATAAATGATGCTATAAAAGTGACGTTATTTGATGTCATCAGTATGTACCCCCACTTGAATCCTACTTGTCCTCAAGTAGCCTTTAGAAGTTTATGAAAATGTATCCCTAAGGATTTTTTCGTTTAAGCATTTATTTGATCTATTACAAGTATACAACCAAACACCTCACGAAATAGGATGATGAAAACACTTAAATCACTCAACTAATTTATGTGGTAACATGTAACTAATTCTCTCAATTGCTCGGTCATGACGAGTATTCTATTATATGCTTGGCAAGGATACACATCTCCACCATTTGAGCTAAGGAGTAACAAGTTTATAAAGGTAAAATGGGTTTTTATAATAAGGCTTAGGGGTGAACATTCTATAATCTTTCACCAAAAGTACCACACCAAAAGGCAGCTAAAGCACACATACATGGCCGTAACGACGGAATAGACATGTGTGTTCTATCACATCCTCATTCGAGTTTAACCAAGGGTTAGGATGAAGAATGATATAGGGTAGGAATCTTCTAAATTTCACCAATAGTAATAAACCAACAAGGCAGCTAAGACATGCATACATGGCCGTAACGACGGAATAGACATGCATGCTCGTACACATCCTCATTTGCGTAAAACCCATGGTTAATGATTAGGAAAGGGAATTAAATTGTTGTTAAATAAGAATTATGAAACAAATAGACTAGGTCTAAGATATAAGTTGCTAGACACTTTTTTCCCGACCGTTACCATGATTAAGACACAACTACTTACAAACGTCTTGATCATTGATAAAAAACAACAACCAAAGTTGGCGTTCCCGTAACGGTCAACTTCCCAATCATCCCATACTTTACATACTTTTACAAGACAAGTGGTGATATCTACCACTTTATACAAAACTTTACATCGTTGACTTATAGACGTATCAACGAATAATCGATTCTTCATATAATTCCTTCGGTATAAGCTTTTGCGAAACGATTATCTTCAAACTTTTCTTCTCTTTTTTTGTTGCGCTTTTCTAATATATATATATATATATATATATAAACTTCAACTATACTATACTACGAAACTCGGTGTAATTTCACCATCTTCACGATCATAATAACTCCGAATAATTCCTTCGGTCTAAGCTTTTGCGAAACGATTATCTTCAAACTTTCCTCCTCTTTTTTGTTGCATTTTTCTAATTTTTTTTCATATACTAACTACGAAACTCGGTGTAATTTCACCATCTTCACGATCATAATAACTCCGAATAATTCCTTCGATAATTCTTCATTCTTCGGACGTACCAATAATTATGTTGATAGTAAAAATACATGATTTTTGACTACTTTATACATTCTCATTTGCAATGTGCAAATTTCTTCACAACCGTACCAAAGATAGAAAATTAACACAAGACTCGAGGAATACATAGTTTACACTTTAAGCAACTAGCAACCGATAAATGGACTTAATCTAACAGGGTAAACTAAGGTGTAACGAAATAAACAGTTGGTGTAATTCCTAAAGGATTGGCTCTATTGGTTTTTCTAGGGGTATCTTACTCTTAAGATGAGAGTAAATAAAAGGTTTATACGGGGATTTAACTAACCAATGTAGTTAGTTAATAAAACAACATATAAAGGCTTTTTAGGTGTAATCCTTTAAATTTACCAATTTAAACAAGTTACTCCATCTAAATCTATAATACTTATTATTGTGGTCTCGAATAGATATACAAAGCCAAGTTCTAAAGTCTACAACATCACCGGTACACTCATATTTTTATGGAATTTGGGTAAACATCTGGAAACGGATAAGGTTAAATCCTCACAATATCTAATAAGGGTTATTGTGTGTGGGTTATGTAACAAGTAATTTCACAAAAATATGCTTGAAATTTTTTTAAATTTAAGCATAATTTAAGCATTTAGATGTGAAAAATAGGACAGGTATACATTCTAATTCCCATCCATCCACTTGAATTATACAACGTCCTCGTTGTATAGATAAAACATTAAAAAGGGGAATTAAAATGAATTAGAATGAGAACCTCCCTTGATATTTTGCTCGGTAGATTCTCCAAGTTGAGTTTATGAGCAAGATTGTGTTGAACAGCCGTTTTAAAGTTTCAAGACTCTAACACTTTCCAGATTTCTAGATTGTAGATACTTCACCAACATCGTCGATTTCTTTACAGCGAGGTCCTGTGCAAAATATAAGAAAAACATACAAAATCCTATCTTGGGTATCTACAGTTAATTTAAATAAGCTAGATAAACTGTACAGGAAACCAATACGCCGTATCCATAAACTGGAATACGCTATATAGAAACCTGTAAAAAGTATCTAAATACGGGTCAGTCTGTTGAATACGCTGTATCATGTTCATGAATACAGCGTATTGACAGAACTGACAATAATGTTTAAAGTGCATAAAAATAAAGGACTGATAACGTCCAGACATTCAATATGCCGTATGGTATAGGGCAGATACACCGTATTGATGTATGGGAAGACAGGTTCGTTAAAAATAAATAACAATCTGGGTTGTCTCCCGGAAAGCACTTTTGTTTCAGCTAGTCTCTAAGTTTGACTTTTCCCTTCCTTCATTACGTTGTATCTTGTTCGAATTCTACTACTTTTTTATCTTCTGCATCAGTATGTCCATCGTGGTACATCTTTAACCTTTGTCCGTTGACTTTGAAGCTGATTTCGTTTCTATCGATGATCTCTATGGTTCCATACGGATATACAATCTTTACCACATTTGGCCCGTACCATCTTGATTTGAGCTTACCCGGATGCATCTTTAATCTAGAGTTAAATAGCAATACCTTGTCTCCTACTTTGAAGTTCTTATCCCTACGAAGCCTAGAGTCGTGCCATCTCTTAGTTCTTTCCTTGTAGATACGGGTGTTTTCGTACGCTTCATCTCTCAATTCCATCAATTCATTAAGTTCCATGAAACGGTTCTTTGCTGCAGATGTGAGATCCATATTACATTATTTTAGTGCCCAATATGCTTTATGTTCGATCTCCACAGGCAAGTGACAAGATTTTCCATAAACTAATCTAAAGGGGGTGCATCTAGTAGGTGTTTTGTAGGTGGTTCTGAATGCCCATAACGCATCGTCGAGTTTTTTGGACCAATTCTTTAGATTATATCCAACTGACCATTCCAAGATATGTTTAATAGCTCTATTGGTCACTTTGAATTGCCTATTAGTTTTAGGGTGATATGCCGCTGATAACTTATGTGTTACTCCATACTTTTGCAAGGCTTTTTCTAGTTGAGTATTACAAAAATGTGTCCCCTGATCATTAATTAAAGCTTTAGGAACCCCAAATCTTGCAAATAGCCTTCTCAAAAACTTAATCACAACCCGAGCATCGTTTGTAGGAAGTGCTTGAGCTTCGACCCATTTTGATACATAATCCACTGCTACCAATATATATTTGTTTCCTTTTGAGTTAGGAAAGGGTTCAATAAAGTCTAACCCCCGCATGTCAAACACATCGCATACTTGAATATTGTTTTGAGGCATCTCACTTCTTGATGATATGTTTCCAGATCTTTGACATGCATCACATCTCATTACGTAATCTTTAGCATCTTTAAAGATGCTAGGCCAAAAGAATCCTGATTCATAAACTTTCCTTCCAGTAATTGATGCACTATGATGACCCCCAGTTGGTCCAGAATGACAATGTGCCAAGATTTCATGAATTTCATCTCCAGCAACGTATCGCCTCATTATATTGTCCTGGCATAGCTTGAATGTGTATGGTTCATCCCAAAAATAATTCTTTACTTGAGAGAAAAATCTTCTTCTTTTTTCAGGTGTCCAATTTGGAGGCACAATTTTTCCAAAGATATAATTAACATAATCAGCATACCATGGTTCGTCCTTATTTAACTTGGTTTTCAATATCATAAGATGTTCATCAGGAAACTTGTCAGCGATTTCCTCTTCCGTGAATGTTCCCAAGTCTGGGTTCTCAAGTCTCGACAAATGATCCGCAGCTAAGTTCTCTGCCACTTTTTATCCTTAATCTCAATGTCAAACCCTTGAAGAAGTAGAACCCACCTTATAAGCGTTGGTTTGGCATCCTGTTTGCTAAACAAATACTTCAAAGCTAAATGATCAGTATAGACTACGGTTTTTGATAAGATAAGATATGGGTGAAACTTATCAAAAGAGGAAACAACTACAAGAAGTTCTTTTTCGGTGGTGGTGTAATGCTCTTGGGCATTATTTAGAGTTTTGCTGGCGTAATAGATCGGTTTAAATTTCCCGTCTATTCGTTGTCCTAACACAGCTCCAACAGCGAAGTCACTAGCGTCACACCTTAATTCAAAGGGCACGTTCCAATCGGGAGATATTATGATAGGCGCAGTGGTTAGTTTTTCTTTCAAAATGTTAAATGCCTTTTTTCAATCATCAGAAAAACCATACTTTGTGTCTTTCATTAAAAGCTGGGTCATTGGTTTAGAAATCATGAAAAAGTATTTTATGAACCTTCGGTAAAATCCAGCATGCCCTAGAAAGCTTCTTACCCCTTTCACGTTTGTTGGGTATGGCAATTTGGCTATCACATCGATTTTAGCTCTATCAACCTCAATTCCAGCCCCATAAATTTTGTGTCCTAAAACAATCATTTCTTTTACCATAAAATGACATTTTTCCTAATTCAGCACAAGGTTGGTTTCCTCACATCTAGCAAGCATCTTATCTAAATTAGCTAGACAACAATCAAAAGAGTTACCTAATACCGAGAAGTCGTCCATGAATACTTCCATAAAGTCTTCCACCATGTCGTGGAAAATTGCCGCCATGCACCTTTGAAAAGTAGCTGGTGCGTTGCATAATCCAAACGGCATTCGTTGGTAAGCAAAAGTCCCATACGGATAAGTGAATGTTGTATTTTCTTGATCTTCGGGTGCGATTGGGATTCGGAAGAATCTTGAAAAACCATCAAAAAAACAGTAATATTCATTCCCACATAAACGCTTTAACATTTGATCAATAAAGGGAAGAGGGAAATGATCCTTTTGAGTTGCATCATTGAGTTTATGATAGTCGATGTACACTCGTCATCCTGTAACTGTGCGAGACGGAATTAACTCATCATTGTCATTCAAAACTACAGTCATTAATCCTTTCTTTGGGACCACGTGGATAGGGTTGACCTACGAACTATTCGAGATTGGATAAATCAGCCCTGAATCGAGTAGCTTCACAATCTCGTTTTTCACCATGTCTTGGACTTTGGGAGTTAAACACCTTTGGGGTTGAATGACTGGTTTATAGTCATCTTCCATTAGAATCTTGTGTGCAGTATGACGGACTGATTCCCTTGATGTCTAACATTTTCCAGGCAATTGCCCCTTTACGTTTCTCCAATACTTGCAAAAGTAACATTTTCTCCTTTTCAGACAATTTAGATGAGATAATTATGGGAAATGATATGTCTCCATGCAGGTATGCGTATTCTAAGTGTTGAGGCAAAATTTTCAGCTCAGGTTTCTTTTCATCGATTTCGTTAGCGCTGGCCAAATAAAGTTGTTCACTTTCAACTTTGTTGGGTTCTACTATTTTCTGCGCAACTGGATACGGCATATTGACATATTCGATACGCCATATTCGTTCCCCTAAATCAGAATCATCGACATCTTTAGATTAATAGGATTCACAACTTTCCAGGTCTGATTAATCAATCGATTTCTCCAGCCCTTTTAATAAAAATGAATCAGGCGTATCATTGGCCAGTAATTCCTGGGCCTGTGCGTTGATTGCGTCATCCAAGTCATCAACCCCGTAGCATACATCATCTTCAGCTGGCGATCTCTTAATTGATTGGTCCATGTCAAAGATTACTTCATCGTCCCCTACCCTTAGCGTTATCTTTTTATTAAACACATCTATCATAGCTCGAGCAGTTTCCAAAAACGGTCTTCCTAAAATTATAGGAACTCTAGAGTCTTCAGGCATATCTAAGATAACAAAATCTATTGGAAGGACGAATTTATCAACTTTTATGAGCACATTTTCAACTATTCCTCTTAGGTATTGGATTGACTTATCCGCAAGTTCCAAACTCATTCTAGTAGCTTTTGGTTCCCCTAAACCAAGTTTTTCATACATCGTGTATGGAATCAAGCTTATACTAGCTCCTAGGTCTGCTAACGCGTTATTAATATGTAATTGGCCAATGTCACAAGGAATAGTAAAAATCCCTGGGTCATTCTCTTTTGATGGAATCTTGTTTAATAATACCGCTGAGCATCTTTCATTCATAGTGATCGTACAAGCTTCTTTGAGTCTGGCCCTATTTGTCAGCAAACCTTTTAAAAATTTGGCATACTTTGGCATTTGAGCGATTGCTTCGATGAAAGGCAAATTGATGTGTAGTTGCTTCAGATTTTCCAAGAACTTTTTCAGTTGAGCCTCTTCTTTTTCTTTTCTCAATCTTCGGGGAAAAGGAATGGGTGGCATTTGTACTTCACTTGATGGCTGAACAACAAGTTTGTCGGTCTTCTGGGGTTGGTCTTTGGTAAGGACTTCGTTTGATTCAACCGGTTCATCGTGATTCATTACTATGGGTTCTTTGGTATGTATATTGGATTCATTATCTTGAACATCTTGAGTTGTTATTTTTCCTCCTCTAGTAGTTACTCCTTTAACTTCCAGATTTGATTTTGGAGTATTATTGATCACTCTCAACAATCCTTGTACCTCGAACCTGAGCTCGCTTAATGAATTATTCCTTTCCTTAAATAAGAGCTCGTTTGTTGTTCTGAATTCATGAATGAATGCTCTCATCTCCTCTTGATCACGTTTTCCTTCGTCAATAAATTTGTATAACATCTCTTCTATCGTTAATCTCCTTTCTGGGTAAGTAAAATGATATGGACGAAGTCCGGAGGCTCTTTCTGAAAAATAAGACATAATTCAAAGTAAAGTTATTCTAGAGAAACAGACTTGCAAAGATATCTAAAATATCAGTCAATACGCCGTATACAAATAATCAAATACATCGTATTGCTGAATTAGAACGGATATGATGTATTGGACAGAAGGTAGAATACGCCGTATTCGATGAAAGTGGATACGCCGTATCGGTTTATCGACCAGAACAGCGTATTATGAAAAATAATTAAACACGCAAACAATTAAATACAAGCAATTATACATAATATACACTAATGTAAATTACACTAATCCTAAGGGTTAGATCTAATTTAATGTTAAAAACCAAAATATCAAATCAAAATCAAGATTAATTCACTCCCCGGCAACGGCGCCAAAAACTTGATGTGTTGTTGTGTGGTTGTAAATTATGATTCGAGTTTTAAATTTATATTTTTCCGACTTAACAAAAAACAACACTTTAACGGGCAGTGTACCCGGTCGGTGGTAGATTCATGGTAAGTAGGGTGTCGATCACTAAGAGCGAGAAACACTTTCAATTTATTAATACTTTGGTTTTTCTAATCTAAGTTAGTCTAATCTATGCTAAACCTATGCTAAACCTATGTTAATCCTAAATCTAATGGATAAGGGGGTTTTTAGTCTGAGAGACTGGCACAGGTTTTATGGTGACTAAAACCAATTCAAGACACTAGAACACACACAAGCAAATTAACAGAAGATAAAAAAGCGGTCTAGCCAAATATAAGAAAACTGTATTAACCATTATTAATCCAATCAGAACGTTGGTTTGTTTATTTAGTGCAATGATTACTTATCTCGAAGTGGCATATCATTCTTAAGACTTAGGCGGTACTTCTTCCTAAGACCTAGACACGAAGAATTATGTCACAATTAAACGCATCCGCATAAAGCATCCTTATTTGCTGATTATAATCTATCTTAGGGATTAAAGTAATGGTGATCTTATTAAAACCCTAGCTCATAGAGACTTTACCCACTTACTGCCTAACAACTCTTTATATACTAGTAGTCTACTGTCCGAGTCCTTACCAATAGAATAAGAACGTACTCGTTGATACCAAGGTCACCTTATGGCTCAACTAAGCTCACTAAACTAAAGGCAAAGATAGGTCAATATTTGTGATCCTATGATTCTAGATATACAAATTGCAATATGGAGAGTTATCCTGGACTCTTAGCCTACGCCCAAACAACATCGAAGTTGCAGTGCATTAAAAATGTAGGACTAGACCCAGTTGAATGATAGGTCGCATACTTAAGCACGTAAAAAAGTATATTGATAAACATAAACAAACAATCAATGATAAATTAAGAAATCGAGATAAACAAACCAAACATTAAGATCGTTATAATAATGGCTAATACCCGAAGGTATTAGCCTTCAAACATCATAATTAATACAAAAGTAATGATTTAGCCAAGGTAAACTAACCGAGTTAATGAATGATACCAAAAACTGAACGATTACAAGAGTACAAGAAATTACACGTTTTCTCTATGGAATTAATTGCATTGCTCGACCTCTTCTGCTCTTTTTCTCCTCTGAAAATCGACTTTTGTGGTTTAGGTATCGAAAATATGATTTAGCACACCTAAAACTCGTTTTTGAGTTTTCTATTTATAAGGTCTGGAAAAAGGTTGATACAGCGTATCGAAGGTCTTCGATACGGCGTATTGGGGATTATTTTAGAGTAGGGACCACGTTTGATATCTTCCAGAATATTTTATTTCCATATGGCTTGAATACGGGATATTGGTCCTCCTGGATATGGCGTATTGGATCTTGTTTCCTTCGTGGTCTTTGGTGAAGTGTAGGCACAGATACGCCCTATCTTCCTTGATGGATACGGCGTATTGGTTGTCAGAACAGTAATCTTCAAATATCTTCATTTAAGCTCCAGAATGCGTGCCTTTTAGTTAACTATCACCAAGTACTCCATAATTACTGCAATTCTAAAATACAAACGATTAAGTAACTATTCTTTGCAATAATTATACAAAATGGGTTATTTACATAGGATAAATGATGCTATAAAAGTGACGTTATTTGATGTCATCAGTATGTATCGAGACGGTTGCAAGTGTTATGTCGAGGTGTTATGATACATGGTTTATTTGGTATAATGGGTTTGTTTTCCCTAATACATTTTTTGTTGCGTGTGTTGGTGCATAATACCCATATAAGTAGATTGTGAAGGTTGTCACATATGTTTGGACACTTGTCATGTGGGTGACTGTGGAATTATGTTTGAACATGTGGGTGTGGACCATCTTGACTTTCCCACATCATTCGCTCCAGGTGAATGTTTGTTCTTCTTGTGTTAGCATGGATGATGAGCTCGTGATGGGTGGGGTTGTGAAGTTGATAACCGACAGTGTTTGCATGGAGGTAGTTGAAGTAACTGATTGAGGATTTTCTTGGAATGACAACATGCTTGGTCCAGCCACTTCTATTGTATTCGGTTGTGAAAAAAATGTAATGATTGTTTTGGGATAAGGTTGCACGACCTTCCTATGTGCTAATGATATCGACCTCGTTTGTGGGGCCACATATGTCAGACTAAGGTGGTGGTGGTAGTGGTTTCGTTCATTTATTATGTCTTTGAAATAAACTTTCCATTTATGATCATATGGGCGAGATAAAGTTTTCGTTAGTGTTTACAATGAAAAAGTGAAATTTAGGGTTTCTCTGGTGTTGGAAAATAGACACCGATGGCTTTGTTTGTGTCATGGCCCTTGATGCAATCAAATAACGTTACTTTTATAGCATCATTTATCCCATGTAAATAACCCATTGTGTATAATTATTGCAAAGAATTGTTACTTAATCGTTTGTATTTAAGAATTGCAGTAGTTATGGAGTACTTGGTGAAGATTAGCAAAAAGGCACGCATTCTGGAGCTTAAACGAAGACATTTGAATATTACTGTTCTGACATCCAATACGTCGTATCCATCAAGGAAGATACGGCGTATTTGTGCCTGTACTTCACTAAAGACCACAAAGGAACAAGATCCAATACGCCGTATCCAGAAAGACCAATACGCTGTATTCAAGCTATGGAAATAAAATATTCTGGACGATATCAAACGTGGTCCCTACTCCAAGAAACCCCCGATACGTCGTATTGACCTCAGTCAATACGTCATATCGACCATATTCCAGACCTTATAATAGAAAACCTAAAAACGGGTTTTCAGTGTGCTAAATCATATTTTCGATACCTAAACCATAAAAGTCGATTTTCAGAAGAGAAGAAGAGCAGAAGAGGTCTTGCAACGTAATTAATTCCATAGGAAACAACTTGTAATCTCCTATACTCTTGTAATCGTTCAGTTTTTGGTATCATTCGTTAACTCGGTTAGTTTACCTTGGCTAAATTATTACTTTTGTATTGATTATGATGTTTGATGGCTAATACCTTCGGGTATTAGCCATTATTTTGAAGATCTGAATGTTTGGTTTGTTTATCTTGATTGCTTAATTTATCGTTGATTGCTTGTTTATGTTTATCAGTTTATACTTGTTTTTGTGCTTTTGTATGCGACCTATCATTCAACTGGATCTAGTGATACGAACCAAGTAATCTAGATGCCGGGATGGCTCTCCATATAGTGATTTATACATCTAAACCAATAGGATCACGAATAATAACCTATCTTTGCCATTAGATTATGAGCTTAGTTGGACCGGCAGGTGACCCTTGGGATCAACGAGTACATTCTCAATTAATTGGTAAAGACTTGATTAGTGGACTACTAGTGTATGAATTGCCTTTAAGCAGTAAGTGGGTAAAGTCTCTATGAGCTAGGGTTTAACAAGATCACCATTGCTTTAATCCCTAAGATAGATTATAATCAGCAAATAAGGATGCTTTATGTGGATACGTTTAGTTGTGACAGAATTCTTTGTATCTAGGTCTTCGGAAAAAGTACCGCCTAAGTCTTAAGAATGATATGCCGCCTCAAGGTAAGTAATCATTGCACTAAATAAACAAATCAACGTTCTGATTGGATTAATAATGGTTAATACAGTTTTCTTATATTTGGCTAGACCGCTCTTTTATCTTCTGTTAATTTGTTTGTGTGTGTTTTAGTGTCTTAAGTTGATTTTAGTCACCACAAAACCCGTGCCAGTCTCTCAGGCTTAAACCCCCCTTATCCATTAGATTTAGGATTAACATAGGTTTAGCATAGGTTTAACATATAATATAATTAACTTAGTTTAGATAACCAAAATATTAATAAATTGAAAGATTGTTTCTCGCTCTTAGTGATCGACACCCTACTTACCATGAAACTCCCATCTACATTGCCCGTTAAAGTGTTGTTTTTGGTAAAGTCAGCCAAATAAAAATTAAAAACTTGAAATCATAAAATTACACACCTTACTACAACACTTCAAGTTTTTGGCGTCGCTGCCAGGGAGTGAAAATTTAATCTTGATTTTTATTTGATATTTTGGTTTTTAACATTAGATTAGATCTAACCTCTAGGATTAGTGTAATTTAGATTAGTGTATAATTATGTATATTCTGTATATTTGTGTATTATTTGCTTGTATATTTTCTTAGTTTAATTGTTTGTGTGATTTAATTGTTTTCTAATACAATGTTCTGGTCGATAACCTGATACGGCGTATCCACTTCCATTGGATACGGTGTATCCAACTTTCTTATTCAATACAGCGTATTCATCCAAAAGATTAATATGGCGTATTCAAATCTATTGAATATGGCGTATTGATTGTCTGATTACAGAAACTGATTCTCCATATTTGACTTCCGTGCTCAAACTTTATATCTTTCTTCAAAGAAAATCCTGCTGATATTTTTACCTTTGTTACAGGTCATACTTATCAGAGCTAGTTGATTGAAGAAGATACTACAAGAACTATGGCAGAACCAATTTTAAAGAAATTCATGGAAAATGCTCAAGTTGAATCAAATCCTACTGAGCCAAATATCGACGACGATATAAATATTGAACTTAGCAAGGAATTTTTGATAGAATTAAAAAATAATGCATACCACGGTATGTTTGATGAAGACGTGGTGGACCACATTGCTAAGGTCCTTGAATTACTTGATTTAATCAAAATTCCTAGTGTGGACTCCCATCAACTACGAATGAAGGTTTTTCCTCTCTCACTAGCTGATGATGCAAGACAACGGTGGATAAATGAGGGGAAGGAAAAATCACCACTTGGGAAGAGCTAGTAGAAAAATTCTTTTGTAAATTTTATCCTGAATCCTACGATGGCGAAGATGAGATGTTGGACGAAGGGGATAACTAGGGGATTGATCCACTTAAATTCATATCACGAGTAAATTCGTCATTCGAAAACCATATGAAAGTGGATGGAAGGACTAAAAAGGTATTATTCCACTTCTGGATAAATGGAAGTTGGAATAAAAGACAAATGAATGACATCATTCTAAACAATAATGAATGGAAGAAATCTGACTATGGAAACCCCCTCAATACTGCTACTGATTCATTCTTCAAAGCCCATGACGAACATGACATTAAAGAAGGGAATGAGATGAGACAAATGAAGCGTAAAGAAGACACTAAGAATGTTGAGCAACCTAATAAAAAGGTATGCAAAGCCGAAAAGTTTGAAGCTATAAAATATTCACTAAGACCTAACGAAGAATACATTGCTATAAGAAGATGTGAATACAATACTTGGGAAAGAAACGAAGATAGTATGTCTCAAATCTACCAAGAAATTCTTTAGAAAAAGGAAAATGGATGGAAGGTGACACGCACCGAATGAAGGAAGCTAGAAGGAAAAAGTCTAACTTAAAGACTAGCTAAAAGAAAAGTGCTTCCCGGGAGACAACCCGGTTTGTTATTTATTTTTATCGAGTCTGTCTTCCCAAACATCAATACGGCGTATCCGCTCCATACCATACGGCATATTGAATGTCTAGACGTTATCAGTCCTTTATTTTTATGCACTTTAAACATTATTGTCGGTTCTGTCAATACGGCGTATTCATGTACATGATACGGCGTATTCCAGTTTATGGATACAGCATATTGGTCTCCTGTACAGTTTATTTAGCTTATTTAATTAACCGTAGATACCCGAGATAGGATTTTGCATGTCTTTTCCTATATTTTGCACAAGACCTCGTTGCAAAGAAATCAACGAAGTTGGTGAAGTATCAATCATCTGGAATCCTATGTGTGATTGTAGTCATGTTGGAATACAAACGCATTTACAACACACATCATTGCTCATAAACTCAACTTGGAGAATCTACCGAGCAAAATATCATGGGAGTTTCTCATTCTAATTCTTTTTAATTACCATTTTTAATGTTTTATCTATACAACGAGGACGTTGTATAATTCAAGTGGGGGATGGGAATTAGAATGTATATTTGTCCTATTTTTCACATAAAATGCTTAAATTATGCTCAAATTTAAAAAAAATTAAGCATACTTTTGTGAAATTACTTGTTACATAACCTGCACACAATAACCCTTATTAGATATTGTGAGGATTTAACCTTATCCGTTTCCAAATGTTTATACACATTCCACAAAATATGAGTGTGTCGGTGATGTTGTAGACTTTAAAACTTGGTTTGATATATCTATTCGAGATCACAATAAGTACTATGGATTTAGATGGAGTAACTTGTTTAAATTGGTAAATTTCTAGGATTACACCTAAAAAGCCTTTATATGTTGTTTTATTAACTAACTACACTGGTTAGTTAAATCCCGTATAAACCCTTTGTTTACTCTCATCTTAAGAGTAAGATACCCTTAGAAAAACCTATAGAGCCAATCCTTTAGGAATAACACCAACTGTTTGTTTCGTTACACCTTTACACCTTAGCCTACCCTGTTAGATTAAGTCCATTTATCAGTTGCTAGTTACTTAAAGTGTAAAGTATGTATTTCCTGAGTCTTGTGTCAATTTTATATCTTTGGTACGGTTGGGAATAAATTTGCACATTGCAAATGAGAATGTATTGTTGGGAATTAAAAGTCTTCTTAATACTGTTAAATATTAATGCTACTAGTCAATGATAAAAGAGAAGTTTCAACTATAGACTTTAATGTTGGTTGAAGACTTTATGTTGATTGAAGACATTAATGATGATTGAAGACTTTATGATGATTGAAGACATTTGATTAATGTTGACCACATAGTTAGAAATATATTGAATACTTAATTATGGTATTCAATATGGTTGACTAGATATGTTAGGAAAATATTGTAAACTCTAATGGACTTCTTGGTGTATAAAAGAAGGTCCAGGGTATAGAGTTAGACAACAGAATTACACACATATACACATACATAGTCAAATAGCAATACATATCTCATAGTTAGTAATCTGTAAACATCTTTGGCAGATTAATAGTAAAGTTTAGTTATTAAACATTGTTCTTCTTAGTATTATAAGCTAGTTTCCGCATAGCTTATAGTATTCATAGTCTTTGTTTCTCTTGTGGTTAGTGTGGAACTATTCCATATTGGCTACAACCCTTTACAAGCTAAAGGTTTAAGATCTATACGGTTTGAGACCTACAAGTGGTATCAGAGCTTGTAGAGAAACTCTGAGTAAGAAGAACCACAAAAACACATCTGATTCATAAACTCTTCAAATCCTATCAATGGAAGGATCAGGTAATGACAACCCTCCACCAACACCACCACCACCAACAACACCTCAAACAGCACCACAACAAGCCCCTCACACTGTATCAACCATCAAACTCCCTATTCTGAAGAAGGGAGAATATGACATTTGGGCAATAAAGATGGAGCATTACCTAGCACATACAGACTATCCTATATGGGAAGTCATTCAAAAGGGTAATGGTCCTGTAAGTGTCACTACTGATACTGATGGGGTAATAAGGGTTTTACCTCCAAGAACTGCTGAAGAGACTTTGGCTAGAGAAAGAGAAAGAAAAGCAAGGACTATCTTGCTTATGGCTTTACCAGAAGATCACCTAGCAAAGTTTCACAAAATGACAGATGCAAAAGACATGTGGGAAGCTATCAAATTCAAGTATTTGGTGGCAAAGATAAATAAAAGAAGATGCAAGGGGGAAGAACCCAAAGCAATGTAACAGTTGATGTTGAAAGTTTTGACTGGATTGTCACATGCAGAGGATGAGTCAAGAAGATTTTGCTTTTATGGCCTAGGCAAATTCAAGTTCAGACTTAAGGTATCTCTTGTTTTCAAAACAATGTGTTGAAAACTATGCTAAACTTAAAAAATTGTATGATGAACAAAGAGAAAAACTTAATGAGGCTGTCATAGAAATTCAAGCTTATAGTCAAGGCTTAAAGAAAGTAGAAGCCCAATTAGTTACTCATCAAAATAATCAGCTGTGGTATGAAGAAAAGATAAAATTTATGAAGATAGATTTAGATGATAAAACAGATGTTCTAACATACCATAAGAAATTGTTAGCAGAAGCTCAAAAAGAAAAAGAAGATTTAAAGGCTAAAGTAGAAAAATGCATAACACTTCTAAGAATCTTAGTAAACGCTTAATACCCAAATGGAGTGCTAAATGATAAGTTTGGGCATGGGTATGGTGATTCTAGATATGGAAACCATATTGAGCTATGAAAATGAAGTGATCAAAGTGTATTTATGATTACGGATATTGATAAAGAGGAATACACTTTATATGATAAGTGTTTGTGTTACATTATGCTGAAAGCATGCTGTTCCCCCTCCATGACAGGGAATTAAACATGCCTTCATGACCTGATTAGAAAATAGATGATTCTACGTTTACTATGTTCCCAAAATATGCCTATCACAAGTGAATCTGAAACAAACACCAGTGATTTTAGTTCTTATGAGTCTGAGTCTAGTGTAGAATCACTTGAATTTGCCTAAACAATTGTTAAAGAAACCCCAAAGATTTGCTTGTGAACCAAAAGTTTGGACTGATGCTCCTATCATTGAGGAGTATGAGTCAGACTCTGATGATGATTGTGTGTCTATACCTTTAAAAGAAATAGAACAACCTAGTTTTGCTGTTGATTCTGATAAGCATGTAAAAACCTCTAGGGAAAATGTTAAAGATAAACACACACATAGTCAATACCCCAAAGTTAATAAGAAAGACTTAAATGAATCCAAAAGAGTAGGGTTGGGATATGGTTTTACAAGAAGAGCATGTTTTGTTTGTGGTAGTTTTAGTCATTTAATAAGAGATTGTGATTATCATGAAAAAAGAATGGCTAAGCAAGTTGAACTAAACAAACAAAAGATGGCTAAGGGTAATGGTTCAGGGGAGAGTAAACCAAAATGGAACAATGTCCAAAGAATGAATCATCAAAATCAATTTGTTCCTACAGCAGTACTAACTAGAACTGGTAGAATTCTAGTTAATACTGCTATAAACGCCAGCATAACTAGTACTAACAAGGTTAGTACTGCTAGATAAAATTCTAGTCAAGCAGTACTAACTAGTGCTGCCAGGAAAGTTAATACTGTTAGACCCAAAATGAATGAAAATAGACCAAAAACTATTTTTCACAAAGTTCATTCACCTTTTAGAAGACCATTTAATAGACCAACAACATCAAAAGCTAATACTATTAAGGCCTCAGCTAGCTGGGTTTGGAAACCAAAACATGAAGAATTAAACCATGTTTTCAAATCCAATAGTGCATCAAAGACCCAAAAAAAATAACAAGATATGATATGTTGAATGCACTAGGCAGGATCAAGTCTGTTTTGCTTGTACTTCAATGACACTAACTTTCTTATTGCAGGGCATTCAAAAGAAGTGTGATTGTTGTTATTAACTGTGTCTGTATTTTTTTGTGCTTTGTGGACCAACTTTATTGCAGGTAAAGCAAATAAAATGTTATATGGAAAAAATAGTTGATGTTGTTCATAATTATTTGTGTCTTGAAATGTAATTAGTACTGCTAGAAATCATAAGAACTGCAAGTTGTTACTTAGCACTGCTAGTACAAAGAAGCTTAGTACTGTTTGTATATTATAGTACTCGGCCATGTGTTGAAGGTTAGTACAAGTCATGTTTATTTAGTATCTACTGGCAGACTATGGTTAATACGTGCCCCGAATTTAAAAGGTTATACTGTAGGATATTTAATGCTGCTAGTGCTTTTATATGATTGTAATTGTCTGTCCTTCGTCATCCGAGAAAGTTTTAATGCATGTTAGTTTTGTTCGAGAAAGAAGTTTATAGCTGTTAGTGGCTGTACGATATCGTGGATAAACCCATAGTTTGTTCCGGATAGTTTGTTCTTTGCCTGATCTATGGATAGTGGTTTTAAGAATTGGCAAGCTACAAGGGATTGGAGAATTTTAAGGTGTTGGTTTCATTTTAACACAACAAATGGTAATCAATTCACCATGTCTAACCGACACTAAGAATTGGCTATTCCAGTGCAAACGGCATCTGGTAAAGAATTCTCAAATCCGTTGATAGCTGATAGTTTGCTAAAAACTATATGGTTCTCAACTCACCATACTTCACAGTTAAGAGTTGGCTAGTCCAAAGCAAACGGCTCTTGGTAAAGAATTCTTAAATCCGTTGATAGCTGATAGTTTGCCCAAAACTATATGGTTATCAATTCACCATGTTTTATTATAAAGAATTGACTATTCCAGGGCAAACGGCAACCAGTAAAGAATCATCAAATCCGTTTATGGCTGGTAGTTTGCCAAAAACTATACATTTCTTTGATTCACTTCAAAGTGATAAGGATAGTTTTGAACTTATTAAATTGATGATTCTTGGTACCAATTTTCTTACCATGGTTCGTGATTTGGAGAATTTAAAAAAAACCACTCATCTGATAATGAAAAAAGTTTGGGTGAGGATGCATCCAAACAGGGGAGGATTGATGATGCAGATGCAGAGGATACCTTCATTGATGAGACTTTAAATGATGCTAGAAACAAGAATAACAAGATTTCAAACAGCAAGGTGGAAGATGACAAAGAAACAGCTTTAGAAGTGAAGAAGTGTTTGGATACATCCTCCTGGTGATCAAGAAGCTTACATTGAAGAAACTTGATGATTAACAAGTGAATATCAAGTTTAGGGGAAGATTGTTGGGAATCTTTCATTCAAGAAACTTGATGATTAACAAGATGAATATCAAGTTTAGGGGAGGATTGTTGGGAATTAAAGATTCCTTGATGCTGTTTGAATAAATGAAACAAGAGGGACTAAATCAACATAATGAAGATTCTACAAATAATGAAAGATTGTAGAAGATATGGTCAAAGATATGAAGATTATGATTGATAATCAAATGATTTAGTTTCCTTATAATATTAAATGTGTTGAATAGGAAGGTTTAATACTTATGGAAAGTATTAATAAGTATTAAATATGATGAGTAGGTTACAAGGTTTATTAGGAAAGCATTTAAATGTATTAATGTATAATACTTAGGAAAGTATTAAATGTGTTGTAACCTACTAGGACTCCTTGTACTATAAAAGGAGGTCCTAGGGTGTAGAGAAAAGATATCAATCTCCACAAACACATCTATCTCTACACAATCATCATACACACCTTTTCATAGTTAGTAATCTGTAAACATCTTTGGCAGATTAATAGTAAAGTTTAGTTATTAAACATTGTTCTTCTTAGTATTATAAGCTAGTTTCCGCATAGCTTATAGTATTCATAGTCTTTGTTTCTCTTGTGGTTAGTGTGGAACTATTCCATATTGGCTACAACCCTTTACAAGCTAAAGGTTTAAGATCTATACGGTTTGAGACCTACATGTATAAAGTAGTCAAAATTCATGTATATTTACTACCATCACAATTATTGGTACGTCCGAAGAATGAAGATTTATCGAAGGAATTATCCGGAGTTATTATGATCGTGAAGATGGTGAAATTACACCGAGTTTCATAGTTAGTATATGAAAAAAATGAAAAAATTAGAAAAATTGCAACAAAAAAGAGGAGGAAAGTTTGGAGATCGTTTCGCAAAAACATTACTGAAGGAATTATATGAAGGATCGATTATTCGTTGATAAGTCTTATAAGTCAACGATGTAAAGTTTTGTATAAAGTGGTAGATATTGCCACTTGTCTTGTAAAAGTATGTAAATTATGGGATGATTGGGAAGTTGACCGTTACGGGAACGCCAACTTAGGTTATTGTTTTTGATCAATGATCAAGACGTTTGTATATAGTTGTATCTTTATCATGGTAATGGTCGGGAAAAAAGTGTCTAGCAACTTGTGCCTTATTTGTTTTGGACTTAGTCTATTTGTTTTGTAATTTTTATTTAACAACAATTTATTTCCCTTTCCTAATCATTGACCTTGGGTTTTACTCGAATAAGGATGTGATCGAACATGCATGTCTATTTCGTCGTTACGGCCATGTATGCATGATTAAGCTGCCTTGTTGGTTTATTACTTTTGGTGAAAGTTAGAAGATCCATACCCTATATCATTCTTCATCCTAACCCTTGGTTAAACTCGAATGAGGATGTGATTGAACACACATGTCTATTCCGTCGTTACGACCATGTATGTGTGCTTCAGCTGCCTTGTTGGTTTGGTACTTTTGGTGAAAGATTGTAGACTGATCAACCCTTAACCTTATAATAAAAACCCATTTTACATTTATAAACATGTTACTCCTTAGCTCAAGTGGAGGAGATGAGTATCCTTGCCAAGCCTATAATAGAATACTCGTCATGACCGAGCAAATGAGCGAATTAGTTACATGTTACCACATAGATTAGTTGAGTGATTTGAGTGTTTTCATCTACCTATTTCGTGAGGTGTTTGGTTGTGTACTTGTAATAGATCAAATAAATGCTTAACGGAAAAATCCTTAGGGATACATTTTTATAAACTTCTAAAGGCTACTTGAGGACAACTAGGATTCAAGTGGGGGGATATTTGATGACATCAAATAATGTTACTTTTATAGCATCATTTATCCCATGTAAATAACCCATTTTGAATCATTATTACAAAGAATTGTTACTTAATTGTTTGTATTTAAGAATTGCAGTAGTTATGGAGTACTTGGTGAAGATTAGCAAAAAGGCATGTATTCTAGAGCTTAAACGAAGACATTTGAAGATTACTGTTCTTACATCCAATATGTTGTATCCATCGAGGAATATACGCTAATCTTTCATGAGTCACTTCACTAAAAGACCACACAAAGAACAAAGATCCAATACGCCGTATCCAAAAGAAACCAATACGCTGTATTCAAGCTAGGAAATAAAACTATTTGGAAAGATATCGAACATAGGTCCCTAATCCAAGAAACCCTCAGATTCGCCGTATTGACCTCAGTCATACGCCGTATCGACCACATTACTAGACTTAAAAATGAAAACCTAAAAAATGGGTTTCAGTATAGCTAAATGCATATTTTCGATATCTAAACCATAAAAGTCGATTTGTCAGAAGATAATAAGAGCATAAAGAGGGCCTTTTTGCAGACGTAATTAATATTTCCATATGAAATAACTTGTAATCTGTTATACTCTTGTAATCGTTCAACTGTTGGTATCATTCTTTTAACTCGTAGTTTAACCTTGCTAAATTATTACTTTTGTATTGATTATGACGTTTGATAGGCTAATACCTTCGGGTATTAGCCACTATTATGAAGATCTGAAGTTTAGGTTTGTTATCTCGATTGCTAAATTTATCATTGATTGCTTGTTTATTTTTATTAGTTTTATACTTGTTTACGTGCTTTGTATGAGACCTGATCATCAAACTGGATCTAGTGATACAAACCAAGTAATCTAGATTCATAAATTAGGCAAATTTCACTTTCTGTCACTAACCATTTCATTACTTTCATATCCTTCCTTGAATCTAGCATCATATATTTTCCTGTGAGTGACATGATTAATCAAAGGACCAATAGAGCTCCATTTTCATAGCCACATAGAAATAAATCTACCAATTCCCAATTCCTTATATACCACATGATTCTTTAATCTTATCTTTAATTTCCAATATATTTTTTCATCCCACAACTATCATTCACATTAGGCTTTACCTGGCCGAATACTCTTCCTCTTAATTTTAACTTATAACTCTTTGACCCATAAAGAAAATTTTTGGAAGACAACAGAAGGTTTATAACCGCTGCAACAAAAATAGATACCAATCTGCAATGAAAGCCAACTACCAAATATGGGCACCAACCAAGGTTTTTTCCAGGTTTTTAAAAAATCCGACGACAAATATGATACCATAATAGTGAAGGGGCCAACTCAGCCCCAACCAATGGTTTTTTTTGTACAATTATAAATTTTTTTTTAGAAAAAAACACAAGTTTTGTTAGTGTCTCTTAGGCGACTTTAAACCTTCTCCACACATCCCCTTATTTACCTATTTATTCTTTGCACGTCGGGTGAAATCAACACACCTTACAAATGAAATGTTGAAGTTTCCTTCCACATCTCCATTGTAGTATCTAACCCACGATCTTGTCACTAACTTGTACTCAAGAATTGATTAAAATATTGTTTATTATCCATCGACAGTGTTTTAGTAACTCTGATATCTTTTCATGATAGATTCGTCTGATGTCTTCCGATCAACCACGCTTTGTAGATGATCGGGTGAAGAGATGACAAAAACGGTCGAAGCCGTACGAAAACGGTCAAAATCGTCGAAAACGTCAAAAATGGTTAAAACTGGATGAAAACTCGAAAACGATCGAAAATTTGGTCAAAACTGTCAAAACGATCGAAATCGATCGAAAACGGTCGAAAACGACTACAAACGTAAAAAAAAAGTAAGTTACCAACCCATCTAGACCCATATCTCCTCTCCCCCTAATAAAAAAAGAAACCCGTTCTAGACCCAAACCCATCTAGACCCATGACCCAACTCAACCCATCTATTTTCCACCTCTACCGTTATCCATAAGATCTCTTCGGCAGCTTAATCAGCCGCAGAAGCATTAAGCAGCCAATTATCCGTTGACTAGAACACATTTTTAGCCGATACACAAGCTACTCAGTTTTCAAACTCAAAACAGCATCAATTTTAAAGTACATGACACATAGAGTTATTTTATTTTTTTCCCGCATCCACTCTGGCCGTATGCAATCCCATAAGTTAGTTTCCTTCTACAACACGTCGAACCAAGGGTTGATTATCCTCGAACACTATCACCTGGACCAAACATAAAACAATAAATTATAAAGGCATAATTGAGTAAGGTAATTATAAAGACCTTTGAAGTTAAAGTCAGTTCAACTTTTGTTACCTGTGAGATTCTTGTTTTGTTGATGTGGAACGACTGGGTCATTTAAAAATCAAAAAATCAAACTTGACCAAAGTTTAATAAATTATAAATGCATAATTGAGTAAGGTAAATTATACAGCCTGAAGTTAAAGTCCGTCACCTTGTTACCAGTGATTCTATGTTTGTTGATGGACTAGCTGGGGTCATTTAAAAAATCAAAATTGACCAAAGTTTTTCACCCGCCAAGCTTTTTCATGCGTAATCCACGCGAAGGTTTCCGGAAATCAAAGAAAACTTGTGATTAGAGGTGAAAACGATAACGTAATACTAACTGTTGTGTGGCACGTGTAGGTGCACTGGAAGTTAAAACCCCAGCCACTGAGATGCACGGTCTTTACTCCACACATGTGACTAACCGAATTCCCACCCCATTCTTGATTTAAGAAGTTAAATAACTTTTCATTTCACTTATCTTGTGAAAAAACGAATACTCTCCTTCCTCATTCTGTAAACAAGTCCCTGTAATCGATCAGATACTATACAATAATAACACATGAAGCTTTTCGACTATCATTCTATCTTTGATAATGCAATTTAGTTGCATTGCAACCGATTCTATATTAGGATCCTAGTGGTGTCAATCAAAAACAAGCAAAAGTTAACTGAAAAAAAAGTATACCATTGAACCCATCTATTTGCCAACCTACTACCGTTACGCATAAAGTCCCTTAGCGCTTAATCAGACTCAGAAGCATTAAGCAGACCCCATTACCCGTTGACTAGAACACATCTTAACCGGATTAGCACAAGCTACCAGTTTTTTCAAATTTCTAAACAGCATCAATTTTAAAGTACATACCATAGAGTATGTATTCCCGCATTCGCACTCTGGCCGTATGCTAAGACGCATAAGTTAGTTCCTTCAACAACAACGTCGAACCAAGGGTTTGGATTTCCTCGAACACACACCTGAATAACATAAAAACAATAAATTATAAAGGCATAATTGTACGTGAAATTATAAAGACTGAAGTTAAAGTCAGTCAACTATTACCGTGAGATTCGTTTGTTTGGTGGGATGTGACGACTGTGGGGATCATTTAAAAAATCAAACTTGACCAAAGATTTCACCCGCCAATTGCTGGTTTCATGCGTAGATACACCGGAAGGTTCGAAATCAAAAGTTGTGATTAAAGGTGAAAACTGATACATATAGAAGTTGTGTGGCACGTGAGGTGCACGTGGGATGGTTAAAACCCAAGCCACGTGAGGTGCACGTGTCTTGTACTCCACACATGTGACTAACTGAATTTCCCACCCATTCTTGATTTATAGTCAATTTACTTTTCATTTTCATTTATCTTTGAAAAAACGAATTTCTCTCTTCCTCATTCTGTAACAATCCCTGTAATCGTTCAATTACTACATTAATAACACATTAGGCTTTCGACTATCATTTCTATCTTTGATAATGCAAGTTTAGTTGCATTGCTACTGATTCTATATTAGGATCCTAGTGGTGTCAATCAAAAACAAGCAAAAGTTAACTGAAAAAAAAAAGTATACCATTGAAGTCCTCATATGCATTTTGCACCTCAACAAAGCTTTCCTTCGCCCGGTTATATGTATCCAAACATCCATTCACCATTTTACCTGCACACAAAAAATACAAGGTTTAGGTATTTAAACATTTTTAGATACTTAATACATTGAGCGATACCATATGTATCCAACGAAGCAGAAGAAGACATAAATGAAGGGAAGTCTTCAACAGTTCTCTTTAAACGATTCCTGATATCAACAACTTCCTGCAAGAGGGACGAAAATCAATAAGTGACGCACGCTTCTTGATTCAAGAACACTAGATAAAAAAACACGACTAAGAACAAAGGAAACCTTAATGTGTGAACGAGCACTCTCAACAAAACTGGACCATTGGCGATCGAGTGAGCTGATAAAAGTACTAGTTAGTTACCGAAATTGTTAAAGCCAAAAAAAACTTATACGAATACAGAAATATACCGAGTGATTTTGGGTGGTCTTCCCCGTCGCTTCGGCTCAGGTTTTTTATCCACAGGTTTCTTATCCACATAATTACTAGGGGTGGAAACATAGTATTCTGCTTCTGCTTCTTCTCCGGGCACTCATCATCCGTCTTTTGGAACTCATCATTTTTGTTCTGTATAATAAAAAAAACATGTTCTTTTAAGCAATTCCTTTGATAATAAATCATTACCCACAAAACCATATGTCTAATCGATTCTTGTTCTTGGGTGGCAAAAGCCCTATGTCTAATCGAATTAAACTCCCCCAAACCCTAAATCGCAAATGCAATTATTAGATATGAAAACATACAGATTAAAGCACAAACGAGTTAACAACTTGATTTTTTGATTATTATTACCTTTTTATCAAAAACACGATTTGACAGTCGTTCTTGATTTTGTGATTTAGCCGAGAGAAAAGAGGTTTGGTTTTGGGTAAAAGAGATAGAATACCAACGTACTTTTTGACATGAACCATTTACTTTTTTATTACCGATACCTCAACGTACTTTCAAATTATTTTTCAACTTGAACAAAACGTTTGTATCGTTAGTTATTATGTGGCAACGTTAGTCCATTTAGGTAACGATCGTTTGAGGAAGTTGCAAAAATTGTCCCTGTGGTTTTCATATATTTAAAAAAAAAAAAAAAATTTGAAAAAAAATGTTCGAAAAAAAAATATATGAAAGCCACACGATTTTTGCAACTTCCTCAAATATTTTTATGAATTTAGTTTAAAATATAAATGTAAACTCAATAACAAATTCAAAGAGGAAGAACATAAGGACTAACGATCGTTAGCTAAATAAACTAACGTTGCTACATAATAACTAACGGTACAAACGTTTTGTTCAAGTTGAAAAATAATTTAAATGTACGTTGGTAGTATCGGTAATAAAAAAGTAAATGGTTCATTATGATAAATTTCAGAAAGTACGTTGGTATTCTATGTCTTTTACCCTTTGGTTTTTGTGCCTACTTACTTAACAACTTTTACATCTCTTTTATCAAATGTTTTTTTAGAACCCTTTTAAAAACTTTATTAAACTTTTACCTTAGTTATAATAACTATCAGGTATTGAGCCCCTAAACTTTTACCTTACTCATTTGACCATTCTGTTAATGAAAAAATGCATTGAAAAAAGGTCAAAGGACCGGTCAACTCTTTTTGGTCAACCACAAAGACGTCTGGTGTAATTATTGACGTTTTAGGACGAGACATGCAATTTGGGCATAACCACAAGGACCAAACATGTAATTAACTTTTGCCAGTTTACATCCTTCGTTAGCCAAACGTTAGACATAATACATCCCGGAGGACGAACGATCTAAATATTTTTTCGAGGGATGTTTTTTGCAGTTTACCACAGTGATGTATTTTGCAAATATATTTTTTAATTATTTTAATTATTATTAATATTACTATTGACCCTTTTTTTGTTTTTTATATATTATTGATATTATTATTATTTTTATCTGTTTAGTACGTTTTTTTCGTTTTTGTTCGTTTATCTCCGGCGTTATTATACGCGTTGGTATGTAGAAAAACGAAATGTATCAAAAAGTATGTTTTGGTAAATTTTTGTATGTTTTCGTACGTTTTTTATCAGTTTTTGTGGGTTTTTCCGTGTTTTGTACGCTTTACGTTTTTGTACATTGTTTTTTAATTTTTGTATGATTTCATACGTTTTAATACATTTTTATACTTTTTGATACATTTTGTTTTTCTACATTTTGTACGGATGAAAACGTACAAAAACAGAAAAAAAAACTTATAAAAACATACCAAAACGTACAAACACGTACAAAATCGTAAAAAAATTTACCAAAACATATTTAAACTGATAAAAGCGGATGAAAACGTATGAAAACGTACGAAAACGTATAATAACGTCGGAGAAAAACGGACAAAAAGAAAAAAAAGGGATCAAACAGATAAAAAAACAAAAAAAATATATTAAACGACCAAGAATGATGATGATAATAATAATAATAATAATAATAATAATAATAATAATAATAAGTTGATATTGGTATCAAGCATCGACATAATGTTGTGCGCGATACCCCGGTAGACATATGTTTCCGGTGAGGGATTTCAGTTGGAAAAGAAGTTGATATTTGTCTTGGTGGAGGATGTCACAAACCCCTACGCCCCGCGGATATGTTACTTTATTCATGGGACGAAGGGCTTGACGTGTGTGTGGATTTGACATGGTCATTACCTTTGACGCAGACTGTGATGGTTGATTTTGTACCCGATCGTGTGGTGATTGATGCAGCACATCGTAAACGGGTCAAGTACGAGGCTAAGTATGCATACATCAGATATGGTTTTCTCCCATTTTCTTTTTCTTAGCTTGGGGAATTAGAGAAGGATGCGATGACCTTACTAAAGTGAATCCGAAAGTTCTCCATGACTCAAGAAATTGGAGCGCGTGCTGCTATTCATATTTTTAATAGGATTAACTTTGTTATAGCTAAATGAGTGGGGCTCAGCTTGTGTCTCGGCTCCCCACTAAAGGTGTGTTTATTTGACTACTTTGGTATGGGTTTTAAGTTGATAAGACATTAAACATTTGTTTGGTACTTATTTTAAGTGGGAAGGAATGGAATAGGATTAAAATTTTCAATTTTTATTAACTAGGTGGGTTTTGCTAGATTTTTACATTTTTGTAGGCCATCTTTCTGTCTCCTCTCTATCTCTTTCTTTTATTTTAATTTATAATGTAAATATATATTTATATTTAAAATATAAAATTATTTTCTTTTTCCTACATTAAATCCTAATCATATTCAAATCCAAATCCGAATCCTAAACCCACCAAAAACCAAACGGACCCTAACTTTTTATAAATATCTTATTTCTTCTAATAAAGTGATGTTATAATAAAAAAATTAAAAATAAAAAAAAAATAAAAAAAGAAAATAATAAAAATAAAAATAATAGAAATAATAAAAATAAAATAAAATAGAAATAAAATAATAAAATATTTGCAAAAAAATCCCTGTGGTCAACTGCAAAATACATCCCCTCATCAGAAGATAACGAAAAAATATTTGAATCGTTCGTCTTCATTGATGTATTATGCCTAACGTTTGCCTAACGAAAGATGTAAACTGTCAATTACGTGAGAAAGTGCAAACCCTAGCGATGTATTTTGTAGTTTACTCAAAAATATTTGTTTGTTTATGAAAATATCGGACTTCTCGAGCAAACTCGTGACATATTTTAATCTTATCTTATATTTCACTTTCAGTTAGATTAAAAAAACATTATTAGATATAAATTCTAAATCCTTATTAAGTCGAACTCAGACTTCTCATGTCTCATGAGGCTTGTCAAGTTACCGAACTGAACATAATATTATTGAGTCTAAGTCGAACCCACTAGAATTCAACTCAATTCGAGTCCTTTGCGCCCCACATGATCATTTCAAAAAATATTGTTTAACGTGATACAACATATTTTTTTAAACAAGATTTGATGTGATATTTTACTTAAAAACAGTAAATTTATTCTAAAGCTAGACCTAATAAGGAGACCTTAAGACCGCATTTATCACCGACACCTCAACAACTTTCTTTCCATACAATCAACTTCCGCACCAACTTAGCAGGGCCGTCCCAAAATTATTAAATTTTTTTGAGGCCCTGTGCGAAATTAGTCTTTCAAAAAGCTTTTCGAGAGGAATGTTATATATAAAGTGTCACCGTTTATAAAATATAATGTAAATAGTAATCTAAAAATTTAACATATTACTAATTTTAGGGCCTTTAAAAATTTTGAGGCCCTGAGTGGTCGCCCACCTTGCACACCCTCAAAGACGGCTCTGCAACTTAGTGTGATGAAACAATCAATTTTACCATAAACTTCTACTTTTTTTACCGTTTGCTTTTATCTTTTGTGTCATCCCACTCCGGCCGACTCGGACTTGAGACCAAACGTGTCTTCATTTTCTTTGGTTGAGGACGCGTCTCGTAGACAACGTGTAATATCGATACTACGCCTTGTCTACGACTCGGTCTCGAGAGTGTTATTACACTCGGTCTAAGTAATCATAATAGGTAAAAATGTAAAATGAAAGGAAAAAAAAACATGAAACAAAAAGTATACAGTCCTGAAAAAAAAGTAGTACTGTAGAATGGTAGAAGAACATTAACTATGTTGTCCTTGAAAAGTCAAAACATGTTGGCGTGAAGAAGGTATGGAATCATATCGAAATAAAATCTTTATTTTATGTTTTTACCGATATGGGTACAAGTTGTGATGCACACTGTGCAAAATATTGTTGTTATTTGGGTTTGGAATGAATGATTACTGATCTGGAAGAATGGATTCTTTTTTATTTTTTAATTATGCAATCTCGTTTTTCCACGTATGTCCATTCATCGTACTGAAAGAGTAGTTTTGGCGAGACTTGCTTTATATCAAAACGGTTTCGGCCTTTATAGTAGTAGATTTTTTCTGTTAATTTATTTTTAGCCCATATATTTATATTTTTAGCCCATATGTTTTGTTGGGTGTAGTAAGGGTGTTGATCGGTTCGGTTATCGGGTTATTCGGTTTGTTCGGTTCGGTTAAAATTTTTTTTGGGTCAACCCGAAAACCGAACCGAATCGAACCGAAAACCGAATTTGAATTCGGTTCGGTTTTCGAGTTGACCCGAATTACACTATTTATTTAAAAAAAAGGAAAAAACTACATAGATATTTAGCAAATTCGGTTTGATTATTTTCGGTTTGATTCAATTTTGGTTTTCAATTTATTCGGTTTTTTCGGTTTTTCTGCTCACCCCTAAGGTGTAGAAAATGGTGGCTATGCCAAAAATCCACCACCGCGCGTCAAACCTCATCACCATCGATGAGTTTGGTGACCATTACGGGTAATTTTGAATACTGGTATATTCATTCGAGCATTGATTTGGATGTCTAACCGATGTGCCTAATTATATTCCTAAACCTATGTGTTAGGATCCTGTTAGAGACAACAAAAAGACCCGCTTTTTCACAAACAAATAACTTACTGCCACATCTATTATGCATATAATTAGTCACATTATTAGACCACAAAATCATTTTTCTATTTATTATGAGTTATGCACAGCAATGTTATAACATCTAGATCCACGGATGTGGTTTTTAAATGTATTGGCTTTGCAATTCAAAAAAGGCTAGTGGCGCACCTTGTTACTTGTCTGCCTTCCACTATTATATAAATCTTATTTTTAATTATAAATCAATTCTTCACTATCGTACCAACATAAAAAATCATTTAGTGTTGTTTTCTCATTGTATCTTGTCA
>BQNB010034391.1:1832-21097 GCA_026074375.1 Tanacetum coccineum
GGCAGATTCATTTTTACCTAACACTTTTTTGGCTAAAGTAGTTAGTACTGCTTGTTATATTCTTAATAAGCCTCATAATAAGACACCTTATGAACTTGTAAAATACCAATTATAAGATACATAAGACCTTTTGGGTGTCATGTGACCATCTTGAATACCATTAACCACCTAGGAAAGTTTGATGGGAATGCAGATGAAGGGTTTTTAGTTGGGTATTCTCTACAAAGCAAGGCTTTTATGGTATACAATTTAGAAACCAAGAGAGTTGAAGAAATCCTACACATTACCTTTTTAGAGAATAAACTAAATGTTGTAGGGAAAGGACCAACTTGGCTTTTTGATCTTGATTATTTGACTGATTCTATGAGTTATCAACCTGTAAGATCAGAAAATCAAGCTAACAAACAACATGCATGTCCACAAGAAGCTAATCACAATGCAGGTACAAAAGACATTATTGATGCAGGGGATTCTGAAAAAGAGGATGAATCTGCTCAAGACTACTTTTTACTACCAATATGGTCTTCTTATTCTTCAACAATCACTCCTGATTTAAAGACAGATGCAAAGAGAGAAGGTCCAAGAGAGGAGAAGAACAAGCCTTTTTGGATGAACTTGAAAGGCTTAAGTGGCAAGAAAAGGAGGCTAATAAGGAAGCTGAAGCTCTAAGGAAGGAGTTTGCACAAGAAACTGAGAACTTGGTTATACAAGCAGGAGCTGCTAAAGCTACCAGTACTAACCTAGTTAATACTGTTAGCACACCAGTTAGTATTGCCCGTCCTCATGAGGGACTATCTCTTTCTGATCCAACAAATCCTGAACAAGATGATTCAGAAATACCTCCACTTGAGGATATTTATCAAAATTCTACAAATGGTATTTTTACTCATTCATCTTATGATGATGAGGGTGCAGTGGCTGAGTTCACAAATTGGGAAGCTATTGTGAATGTTAGTCCTATTCCCACATCAAGAATTCATCCCTCTCATCCTTCAACACTTATTCTAGGAGATCCAACATCAGCAGTACAAACAAGAAGCAAAGTGAATAAAAGTTCTGGAGCACATGCTTTTGTTAGCTATGTTCAAAAGCAAAGGAGAAATAATCATAAGGACTTCCAGCATTGTTTATTTGCTTGTTTCCTGTCTCAAAATGAACCCAAGAAGATTTCAGAAGCACTTGAAGATGAAAGTTGGGTTGATGCTATGCAAGAAGAATTGCTGCAGTTCAAGATACAGAAAGTTTGGATACTTGTAGATTTGCCTTTTGGGAAGAAGGCTATTGGCACAAAGTGGGTTTATCGAAATAAGAAGGATGAGAGAGGAGTTGTTGTCAGAAATAAAGCAAGGTTAGTTGCTCAGGGACATAGGCAAGAGGAAGGTATAGACTATGATGAGGTTTTTGCTCCTGTGGCAAGGATTGAAGCCATTAGGATCTTTTTAGCCTTTGCCTCTTACATGGGCTTCATAGTCTATCAAATGGATGTGAAAAGTGCCTTCCTTTATGGCAAAATTGATGAGGAGGTATATGTGTCTCAACCACCAGGTTTTATAGATCCTAAATATCCTCAGAAAGTCTACAAAGTGGTAAAAGCTCTCTATGGGTTACATCAAGCTCCCAGAGCCTGGTATGCTACTTTATCTACTTTCTTGTTGAAGAATGGATACAGAAGAGGAACCATTGACAAAACTCTCTTCAAGTTTATGTGGATGATATCATCTTTGGGTCTACAAAGAAATCTTGGTGTGATGAATTTGAGGCATTGATGAAGAGTAGATTTCAGATGAGTTCTATGGGAGAGCTCACTTTCTTTCTTGGATTACAAGTCAAACAGAAAGCAGATGGTATTTTTATAAGTCAAGATAAATATGTTGCAGAAATACTGAAGAAGTTTGACTTTGTCAATGTTAAGACTGCTAGTACACCAATTGAGACTCAGAAGCCTTTAGTCAAGGATGAGGAAGCCAGTGATGTGGATGTCCATCTTTATAGGTCCATGATTGGTTCTTTAATGTACTTGACTGCTTCTAGGCCTGATATTATGTTTGCAGTCTGTGCTTGTTCTAGGTTTCAGGTCACTCCAAAGTCCTCCCATCTAAGTGCTGTCAAGAGAACTTTTAGGTATCTAAAGGAAAAACCTAAACTGGGTCTTTGGTATCCTAAAGTGTCCTCATTTGACCTGGAATCCTACTCAGATAGTGACTATGCTGGAGTAAATCTTGACAGGAAATCCACAATAGGAGGTTATCAATTTCTTGGCAGGTGACTCATTTTTTGGCAATGCAAAAAGCAGACCATTATGGCTACTTCTACTACAAAGGCAGAATATGTTGCTGCTGCAAGCTGTTGTGGGCAAGTTTTGTGGATTCAAAATTAAATGTTAGACTATGGGTTCAATTTCATGAACACAAAGATCTACATTGATAATGAAAGCACCATCTGCATTGTAAAGAATCCAGTATATCATTCCAAAACAAAACATATTGCTATTAGGCACCACTTCATAAGAGATGCTTATGAGAAGAAACTTATCCAGGTGCTTAAAATGTACACTGATGACAATGTAGCTGATCTACTAACCAAGGCATTTGATGTTAGCAGATTCCAGTTCTTAGTTGTTACTATTGGGATGATAAATCCAAAAGCTGCATTGGTTAAAGGGAGGCAATATGATGTGTTGTATAGTTTGTATGCAGTGTTCAGTATGAAGAAACATGTTAACTATAGGTGATACATTTCAAGAGGTTCGATGGGATTCAGAGAGTCATTGAGAAGAGTTTTTGATGGTACTGAAGCACTCCTGTTACCTACATTATTCATTCTTTGGTTGGCAACAGTTAGTACCGACAGTGCAAAGTTAGTACCGCTAGGCAAAGTTTGTAACGCTATAGAGACGTTGAAGAAAAATACCGCCAAGGGTACAAAGTGTAAATTGAAACGGTTTCCTTGAAATTAGGTTTCCTAAACCTATATAAACCCATCTCAATTGCACAGTTCCTTAAGTAATCACTCTCACATACTTTCGTTTATACAAGCCCTAATATCTCTCTCAACGACGATCACTCTTTCAGGGTTTAAATTGCAAAATCAACAATATTTTCCAAGAGTTAAAGTGTAAACATCAAGTTTCACATTTATTCAGATTAATACCTTCCATTTTCTGTATTACGAAGTGCAAACCCTTATTTTACATAATTTACTATATTTAGTCCTTTTTGTTAATTAATTATTTAAACAATATCTTTATTATCATAATTCCAAAAACAAGCACATATAGAATCAAATATGAAAAAATCATACTTTATACATTAAATACTATACCAAACTTAATACTTTTCAGATTTACAATTCAGTCCTCAACTTTTAATTAATTAATTTCCTAAACTTATTAGATGAATTAACCATTTTTATGCCAAAATAATATCAAAATCATATTTTATACCCCCAACTTATTTTATACAGTAATATATAAATATAATAACATGTCTATAATAGACCCCCCAAAGTTTCATAAATTACAAAACCAGTCCTTAACTTATGAAAATCCAATTCGCTAACAAATTAATTCACAAAACCCTAATTAAATTTTTTCCAATCACAAACATAATTATTTCCCAATCATTTGCATTAAATGCACCTGGAAAAAATAGCAAAACCCTAACCCTAATTCATTTTAATAATTTTCTTTCCTTTTTCCCTATTTTTGAAAATCGGCAAACAATGATAAATCCTTAATAATTATTCGAATCACTTCTAAATTTTTCCAACAATTTATCTGAGTTATATGTGATATAAAAAACCTTAGAAAAATATAAAATCGAATGTACAAATAGTTTTTAAGCCGATTTCATAATTAACTAAAAATTAGGGTTTCTAATATGTTTTAAGTTATTGCGATGCAAATATAAAATGCATGAACATTATTTCCTATGCATAGATCGAATTAATATTGATGAAAAGTGATTTATAAAAATACTTTGATGATCCTATTATAATGTTATGAATTATAGAATTTTTGGTTTGCTTATAAAGAAAACCCAAAAACCAATACCACATATCGATTGGATGACAAAGCCTTATAAAAAGAATCTTCCCCACATATTTTTTTCCCCACAATCCTTGACCTTCAAAACACCTTAGAAAAATCATGCTTGCCTTGGAGAAATTTTTTGCCGCCAACATTTTAAGGATTATTAGGGTTTACGGTGGTGATTGTTTTATTTAGTGTTTATCAAAATGAAAAATGCATAAATAAATTATAAAAGGGATTATGCCGAGTTTTAAATCGTCACCCTTAAAACGCTTGGTAATTAAGATAAATGTTTGGGTCAAGCTTTCGGAAGGAGAAAATATTTTTACCCTGCTACGGACATAGGCAAGAGGAAGGGATAGATTATGATGAGGTTTTTGCTCCCGTAGCAAAGATTGAAGCCATTAGGATCTTTTTAGCCTCTGCCTCTTACATGGGCTTCATAGTCTATCAAATGGATGTGAAAAGTGCCTTCCTTTATGGCAAAATTAATGAGGAGGTATATGTGTCTCAACCACCAGGTTTTCTAGATCCTAAATATCCTCAGAAGGTCTACAAAGTGGTGAAAGCTCTCTATGGGTTACATCAAGCTCCCATAGCTTGGTATGCTACTTTATCTACTTTCTTGTTGAAAAATGGATACAAAAGAGGAACCATTGACAAGACTCTTTTCATAAAGAAAGACAAACATGATATCATACTAGTTTAAGTTTATGTGGATGATATCATCTTTGGTTCTACAAAGAAATCTTGGTGTGATGAGTTTGAGGCATTAATGAAGAGTAGATTTCAGATGAGTTCAATGGGAGAGCTCACTTTCTTTCTTGGATTGCAAGTCAAACAAAAACCAGATGGCATCTTTATTAGTCAGGATAAGTATGTTGCAGAAATCCTAAAGAAGTTTGACTTTGCAAATGTTAAGACTGCTAGTACACCAATTGAGACTCAGAAGCCTTTAGTCAAGGATGAGGAAGCCAGTGATGTGGATGTCCATCTCTATAGGTCCATGATTGGCTCTTTAATGTACTTGACTGCTTCTAGACCTGACATTATGTTTGCAGTCTGTGCTTGTTCTAGGTTTCAGGTCACTCCAAAGTCTTCCCATCTAAGTGTTGTCAAGAGAATTTTTAGGTACCTAAAGGGCAAACCCAAACTGGGTCTTTGGTATCCTAGAGTGTCTTTATTTGACCTGGAATCTTTCTCAGATAGTGACTACGCCGGAGCAAATCTTGACAGGAAATCCACAACAGGAGGTTGTCAATTTCTTGGCAGGAGACTCATTTCTTGGCAATGCAAAAAGCAGACCATTGTGGCTACTTCTACTACAGAAGCAGAGTATGTTGCTGCTGCAAGCTGCTGTGGGCAAGTTTTGTGGATTCAAAATCAAATGTTAGACTATGGGTTCAACTTCATGAACACAAAAATCTACATTGATAATGAAAGCACCATTTGCATTGTAAAGAATCCAGTATATCATTCCAAAACAAAGCACATTGCTATTAGGCACCATTTCATAAGAGATGCTTATGAAAAGAAACTCATTCAGGTGCTTAAAATCCACACTGATGACAATGTAGCTGATTTACTCACCAAGGCATTTGATGTTAGCAGGTTTCAGTTCTTGGTTGTTTCTCTATTTGGTGATGATAAATACAAAGTGCATTGGTTAAAGGGAGGTAATATGATGTGTTGTATAGTTTGTATGCAGTGTTAAGTATGAAGAAACATGTTAACCATAGGTGATGCATTTCAAGAGGTTCGATGGGATTCGGAGAGTCAGTGAGAAGAGTTTTTAATGGTACTGAAGCACTGATGTTACCTACATTGTTCATTCTTTGGTTGGCAACAGTTAGTACCGACAATGCAAAGTTAGTACCGCTGGGCAATGTTTGTACCGCTATAGAGACGTTGAAGAAAAATACCGCCAAGGGTACAAAGTGTAAATTGAAATGGTTTCCTTGAAATTAGGTTTCCTGAACCTATATAAACCCATCTCAATTGCACACTTACCTTACGTAATCACTCTCAAATACTTTCGTTTATACAAGCCCTAATATCTCTCTCAACGTCGATCACTCTTTAGAATACAATGGTTGTTCTTGAATCGTGCCCTAAGCACATTATGGTCGCATATCTAGAGAAGACTGATCGGAATGCCGAGTTTCATGATATCATTGATTTTCTTACGCGCGGTTCCATTCATCATGCTCTCACTGTAAGTCCAGTAGTGTTCTACTGACAATTGTTGAACATTTAGGACGTATGCTAAGTCCAAAATAATCAACATGGTTAGGTGCACATTACTGCCAAAAGTAGCTGGCAAACCTTTGTCTATCTCTGAAGCATCATAAGAAGTGATCATCTTTTTTGATGATGCTAATGGCTAGAGCTCACTACCTAATCAGGCTATATTTGATGCTATATCAGCTTATGGTTATGAGGGGGATTTAATGAGTAGTGTTAACATTTAACAAAGCTTTGTTGGGTTGCAACGTGTATGGGGTTGAGCCCAATGGAGGTTTTCTAATTCATACAAATGAATCATGTTTTTAGTCAAAAAGCACCTCTTGGGATCAAATTCCCACTAATATTGCCACTGCAGTCATTTGCTTAACATCTAATCAAAAGTATAATTTTTCTAAGTTAATTTTTGATGGTATGCTTAGACATTTAGATGTAAAGAAGAAGTTTGTCATGTACCCATGTTTTGTTTCAATCTTTTTAGATAAACAGCTAGCCAATGTACCTGTACCTTTAGATCATTTTCCTGTAAATGCTTTGACAAGTAAAGTCTTTTCTTTCATGGTTAAAAAGGGTAAACATTTCTCAGGGAAAGTTACCCCTTTATTTCTTCAGAAAGACCATCTGAAGCACAACCTACACCATCTCCTACTCACACTAGTGAAGTACCTCTTGTGCCACAGACTAAACCATCTCCTACTCAGACTAGTGAAGTACCTGTTGAGCTACAGACTGGCCATCCCCTAGACCTTTACCTTCTACTACCATTCATGATTCTATTCCAGAAAGTTCTGGTGGGAATCTTGGAGGTTATTCATCCAGTGATAAATCCCTTTTAGGGAATGAGGGTGACATGGCACTCCAAAGTGTCTATGATATTTGTATCTCCTTATGTATACAGGTTTCAGATCAAGCCAAGGAAATTCAAAAATTAAAGGCACAGATCAAGAAGCTCAAGAAGCAAGCCAAACCTGTCATCACACACCACAGAGCATGGATGAAGAGTGTCTCCTTACAGCAAAGATTGGCAGGAAAGAGATCCTTAAAGAAAAACTGGATGCAAAAGGAGTATGTATCCAAACAGGGGAGGAAGTCTGCCAAAGGTGAACCTACAGTCCATAAAGATCCACTATTTGATGAGATTCCTGAAGATTCATTGGATTATATGGAGACTGAGGATGCTCAAGATGAGGGGAGGACAAGAGATGTAGTGGATGAAGAGAAGGAGAATGCTGAAGATGTACTTAGTACTGAAGATGTACTTAGTACTGCTCAACAAAAAGTTAGTACTGACAAGGAGAAAGTTAGTACTGACAGACCAATAGTTAGTACTGACGGATCCAAAGTTAGTACCGACAGGCAGAAAGATAGTACCGATGAGCAAAATGAAGGTACTGATAATCAAATTGAAGGTACTGATGAGCAAAGTAAAGGTACTGATGATCATACTGAAGAAGGAAGTGCTACTCAAACTTCTCAACCACCTACTTCTACAATATTTGGAGATGATGAAACAATAGCTCAGGTTCTTCTCAATATGAGTCAAGCCAAAGCAGTTTCAAGAGAGAAGGAGAAAGGTGTAGAGTTTAAGGATATTGAAGAAACTGAAAGACCTAGGCCTACTTCAACAAGATCACTTTTGACATTAAAGCCTCTTCCAAAGATTGATCCAAAAGACAAAGGGAAGAAGAAAATAGAAGAGGAAGATGAATCTGAAAGTGAATCTGATGGTATTCCTGAAGCTGAGAAGAAGTTTAAACAGCTTGCCAGTGATGAAGAAATGGCTAGGAAAGTACAAGAAGAGTGGGAAAGAGAAGAGGAAAGAAAAAGATTAGCTGAAGAAGAAGCTACCAATGATGCTCTCATAAGAAATTATGATGACATAAAGGCAAGAATTGAGGCTGATAGACTTCTTGCTGAGAAGCTTCAAGAAGAAGAAAGAGAGCAATTTACAATAGAAGAAAGAGCAAAATTCCTTCATGACACAATTGCTGCTCAAAGAAAATTCCTTGCTCAACAAAGATCAGAAGCTATCAGGAACAGACCACCTACAAAGAATCAACTGAGAAATCAAATGATGACCTACTTGAAGCATGTAGGAAACTTCAAGCATTCTGATTTGAAAACCAAGAAGTTTGAGGAAATACAAGCTCTGTATGAAAAGATTAAGAGGTCAGATGAAGATTTCATTTCTATTGGGTCTGCTGAAGATGAAAGACTGATCAAAAAGATGAATGAAAAAGGAATTGATTCTTCTAAGAATGAAAGTGTCAAGGAGGAGGATAAAGAAGAAGAAGGTACTAAGAAAAGAAAGGGTGGTCATATCAAAATGATTGCAAGGAAAAAGGCAAGAAAACAATCTGATGTTGACAGTGATGATGAACATAAAAAATGCCTGAAGATTGTTACATTTGAGAGTATCTTAGATAGTGAGATAATGGAGAAGAAATCAGTTATTGCTAGATTAAACAAGGTATCATCACCAGATGGAGATTATCTTGTTATCTACAGAGCCAATGGGAATTTCAGGGCATTCAACTATCTCATGGAGGTACTTCATATCTTTGATAGGCAAGATCTATTTCATTTGTATGACTTGATGAGGGAGCAGTTCTCAGAAGTTACATTAGATGGATTTGAATTGATTCTTTGGGGAGACTTGAAGATTATGATGGAATCCTCAACAGAAGGAAATGAACAAAGTGACTTCTGGAGTGGTCAACAAGATTGGAAGATTGTCACATGGAGGTTGTATGAATCATGTGGAGTCTGCATACTGGAATTTGAGGATGGTATAGTTATTCATATGTTGGTTGAAAGAAGATATCCTCTTTCCAAAGATTTATTGCAAAGGATGCTTGATCTTGGTTTGGAAGTTGAAAGAGAAAGTTCTGTTGCTCTTGATTTGATAAGGTTTATTAAACAACAGATAGATGAAGAATGATGCTATGAATGGAATTGAGAAGGGTTTGAGTGTTGGCTAACCACCACACAACAAATGGTCATCAGTTCACCATGCTTAACAGGCATAAGAACTGGCTAGTCCATAAGCAAACGGCTTGTGGTAAAGACTTCTCAAATCCGTTTATGGTTGACAATTTACCAAAAATTGTAGGGTTCTCAACTCACCTTGCTTCTGTGGTGAAGAGTTGGCTAGTCCATGATCAAACAGTTCATGGTAAAGACTAATCAAATATGTTGATAGCTGATAGTTTGCTAAAAACTATATGGTTTATCAATGCACCATGTTATGGCAATGAAGCATTGGCTAGTCCAAAAGCAAACGGTATTTGGTAAAGACAAATCAATTCCGTTGATGGTTGACAGTTTACCAAAAACTGTATGGTAATTAACTCACCATGTTTTTAAAATGAAGAGTTAACTATCCCAGAGCAAACGGCTACTGGTAAAGGAACATCAAATCCGTTTATGGCTGGTAGTTTGCCAAAAACTACAAAGCCAACTTAGTTGGATTGTTGCTGAAAAGATGTTGCTGTGTTGCTGAGAAGACAAAGTTGCTGCTGAAGATGGATAGTGTTTAAAAGATCAAGAAATGTTAAAGTGTTTGGATACATCCTCTATGAACTTAAGAAGATAAATCTAAAGAAACATGAAGTTAAAAGAGTTCAACATTCATGTTTAAGGAAGGATTGTTGGGAATTACGTTTTCCTAACTTAGTATCGACAGTATTAATAGTTAGTACCGATAGTTATAGTTAGTACTGACAGTACAAAATGTTAAGTACTGATCAGTTAGTTAGTACCGATAGTAGAAATTAGTTAGTACCGTTTAAGAGATATGTATGAGATATTTTAGGAAAAGATATGTATTATCTTTTACGCGTTTTGTAAGCCTGTTAGGGTTTATCCTTAGTCTATAAAAGGATCCCTCTTGGCATAGTTAGAGACACGAGCTCAATACATCTCATACAAATCATATCTTTTAGTTAGTAATCTGTAATCATTCAAAACAGATTAATAGAAATTGTTATTTAGTTTTTCATTGTTCTTCTTAGTACTTGTGTTAAGATTCCGCATTAGCACATAGTATTCATAGTCAGTGTTTCTATATAGTCAAACTGTATTTATACATCTTGTCTATCATTCTTAATAGACTGCAGAGATCTATTCAGTTTGGGACTCACACCGGGGAGAGGTGTACGATCTACACATGGTGTTTGAAGTTAGTGCCTTGGAGATCCTTTCGTCTCGAAAGTTTATTTTCGTATAAATATTAAAAGCCAAAAAGATTTTCTATTTTTCTATTCTTATAAAAAAAATCCAAAAAAAATATTTTTCTTTCTTATTAAAAATATATTTTTTAATTTCTATTTTTATTTTCTCATAAAATATTTAAAAATCCAAAAATATTTTTCATTTTTATTTTCTTATTTCTTCTTTTTAGTGCATGAGCACTCGCTCTTCTTCTTCTAATCTTATCCCTCATTTCTTCGATCCCGAGAGTGTTATTCGAGCTCGTCAGAGAAATCTTGGTGACCCTTCTCGTTTACTTGATTTTGAAGAAGTAAACATGAATCCGAACAACGTTCAGGGACCGCCTCCTGCGGGATCCCCTCAAAATCATAATGGTCCACCGGGACCTAATCTTCATATGCAAGCTCCTGATTTATGTAAAATGGAGGAGCTGTGCTAGCCTATAATGAATGGACGGGGCAGACCGATCGCTCCCATTAACATTCAAGCAAATAAGCATCTTGATAAATTCTTAATCATCACCCAGAGTATGAAGCAGAATGGGGTCACCGATGACGCCCTTCACTTATACCTCTTTCCATACTCACTAACGCATCATGCCACAGCATGGTTCGATCATCTTCCAAAAAATTCGATCCATACGTTTCAGGAGATGGCCTCTAAATTTCTTTCGAAATATTTCCCTCCTTCTATGGTGACGAAGCTGAGGAACGATATTAGCAATTTTCGCCAGCTTCCGGATAAGTCATTGTTTGAAGATCGGGAAAGATATAAGCTTTCTATCGACCGGTGCCCAAACCATAACATGTTGCCCGTTACACAAATAGACACGTTCTATAACGGGTTAACATTAAGGCACCGTGACACGATCAATGCTGCAGCAGGTGGGACCTTTATGAAAAGGAGACCCGAGGAGTGCTATGATCTTATCAAGAACATGATCGCCTGTTGGGATTTACAGATTTGATGAGACAAAAGAACAAAAGAATGAAACAAGAAGGACTAATTCAGCATTATGAGATTCTAAAAGACTTGAAGTCAAACAGTAGTTATCTTCTCATTTAATGCAGTCAAACATCGATTAATGCTGATTAAAGATCTCATTCAATGCAGTCAAACAACGATTAATGCTGATTGAAGATTAATTACAACTTGAAGATTAATGCTGATTTAGTTTCTTAATTATTTAATCAACTATTATTAAATACATTTGACTAAAGTTTTTAAGACAAATTTGTTGACTTAAATTTAGTTTTCTTTGTAAGTCTGGATCTATCACACTATATTATGAAGATAATAGACCATAAGGTTTAGTTCATCAGAAACATAGAGACTCTCCAATGAGAGTATACCGTAAACGTGTGTATGTGTAAACAGTAGTAAAATAGGTAGTTAGTTAATAGTTTTTATTTAGCTATAGTTAGTTAGTGGTCTCAAAGTATAGATTGGGCTAGATAGAAAACGTATGTTATAAAAACCTTGCTTTGATAATATACCTGTTCTTATCATTCTGTTGTGCATATTTATTATCTATAATATACATATATAGATGGGCTTATAAAGATCTCCACAATGGTATCAGAGGCCTGGTGGCTAGTGATATTCTAGGATCTCAAGGTTTTGATTGGTTTTTTGTTAATGGAGCTGAATTTGATAAATAAAAAAAACTCAGGGTTTTTCTATCATATTCCTAATTTGATTAAAAGACTGTTACTACTGTTTGGTTTGAGGTTTGTACTGCTAGTATTAAATGAGCTTTGTACTGCTTGCTTTATGCGATAACGGAATAAAACCAGATATGGTTCTGGTTGGGACAAAGATTAATTAAAATTTGAAAATAGGCTTATTTTTGGATTTATTGAAGAGATGTGGATTACGAAGATTGATTGTTTTAATCAATTATTTGTGTTGTAGTTTAGGTTAACAGGTGCGTATTCTTTTCAAAATCTTAAAGTGGCGTGTTACACTTTAAAGATAAGCTTGTTCATTTTTTATGGTGTTGACAAAAGATTGAAGAATCTAGCACATGTGTGATTACTTTCTTATGATGCCTCTAAATGAGAAACATTGCTATCAATTAAAGGAGTTACGTTGTAGTGGCTCAGTGTTTCACACTCTAGTGTGTGCGATTCTTCATGAAGGTTGCAAATCTACTTATACTTTTGTTGCTTATGCTGTATGAGTTCGGTCCATGTGGGATAAACAAGAAATAAGACACAGTTTGGTAAATTCTTACTTCTTCATCAAGTTTTCGTTATAATTCAGTTTTCTTCATCAGTAATCATTACAAAAAAAGCATTAAGAATTGAAGTGTTCTATGACAGTTCTCCAGGTTGAAGGTCAATTACTATGAAGTCATTTAGTAAATACTGCTAGTTTATAAAATTTCTACTGCTTGAGTCTTTATTTGTGTTAAACTTCATGGGAGGTAATTTGAGTCAGTGGAAGCTTGGATTAAAAAGTTTTTGATATATGATTTAAAGGTGAAAGATCAAAGGTTGCTTTTTTGTTCCCTTATGGGACTAAAGACAAAAAGGCGGAATATGATATGTCATGATTAGCAACTTTATAGATCCTGTAGGTGGCATGGAATGGAGATTGATATTTAGGGGAAGATCTTAAGTTTTAAGGGAAAGCTGTTTTCAAAAGGATGGATTGTTTCTTCCGGGGAGATCCATGATCTACTTAACTTTTGGGGGAAGTTCATGTAAGAATTTCGTTTGTTTTGTCATCAACAAATAGGGGTAAAGATGTTGAGATTTATAGGATTTGATGAGAACATAAAGAACAAAAGAATGAAACCAAGAAGGACTAATTCAGACTTTATGAGATTCTAAAAAAGACTTGATGTCAATTAGTAGTTATCTTCTCATTTAATGCAGTAAATCTGTAGATTAATGCTTAGATTGAGATCTCATTCAATGCAGTTTCAAAACAACGATTAATGCTTGATTGAGATTAATTAAAACTTGAAGATTAATGCATGATTTGTTTCTTAATATATTTAATCAACCATATTAAATACATTGATATAAGTAATTTTTTTCACATTTGTTGACTGGAATTAGTTTTCTTTGTAAGTCTTGATCTCTCCCTATATAAAGAGATCATAGACATAGGTTTAGTGCATCCAGAAACATAGAGCTCTCCCAATGAGAGTCTAGTAAACGTGTGCGTGTGTGTACACAATAGTTAGTTAGTTAATAGTTATTTAGCTAATAGTTAGTTAGTAGTCTCAAAGTATAGATTTGGGGCAAGATGGAAATGTATGATAATAAAACCTTGTTTGATAATATACTGATCTTATTATTTCGCTATGCATATTTATATTATCTGTAAAACATATCCTAGATGGGTTTAAAAGATCTCCACATCGCTCACCATAATGACTGGGACACCTCAGCTCATAGGGGTGAGTCATCTAGTTCTACGACTTCTTCCTCCGAAATAGCAGCTCTTGCTCAGCAGATGTCTGAGATGAGAAAAGATATGATGCAGATGTACCGTTCAAATCAACAAATTAATTTTGTTCAAAACAGTTGTGAGACGTGTGGTGGTCCACATGCATATTATGAGTGTCAAGCTGCCGGTGGCTACACTCAGGACGTATACGCTACTTCGGGGACCTATAATGTGGGTGGTAATACTTACCAACCCCAAGGAAACTGAAATCTGCTTAGCTATCGTTCTAATAATTAACTCGGACTACTAGGATTTAATAATCCGAATCAAAACAATCAAGGAAACAATCAGGTTAATAATCAGGGTAATAATCAGAATTATCACAATAATCAAAACAAGAACCAGAACCAGAACCAAAACAGAAACAATCAAAACCAAGGGTTCAATCAAAAAAGAAATCAGAATTTTAACCAGGGTAATAATTACAATCAAAATCAAGGATATAATCAAAACCTGGTCAAAATTATAATCAAAACCAAGTTCCAAATCAAGATGAAATAATGAGACTGTTGATTATATCAAACCAAAATATGTAAAACAAAATGGCTGATTTGAAAAAGATTCTTCTTTAAAGACCTCTGGGAGTGTTGCCGAGCAACACCGTTCCTAACCCACAGGAAGATCTTATAGCTATCACCACACAAAGTGGTGTTACTTTAGCTGGACCCTCAGTTCCTCCTCCTCCTCTTTCTTATTCTAAGGAGGTGGAACAAGAACCAGAGATGATAACGGACCAGGTACTCACCGAGAGTACCACAAGCGTCCCACCTTCGGTAGTCCAGCCATCTCCCGCTTCTACTTCTTCTGAGCTTCCTCCTGCTCCTATTTCTTCTCCTGTGATTGTTGAGCCAAATACGCATCAACCTTCGATACCATATCCTTCAAGGTTTAATAGGGAGAAACTTCAGGACAAAGCTGATATACAAATTCACAGTTTCTTACAAATGTTTAAGAAAATATACTTCAATATCATATTTTCCGAAGCTTTGGCTCACATGCCTAAGTTTGCTAAAATGGTTAAAGATCTCCTTACCAACAAGGATAAACTTCTTGAAATGGCAAATACTACCTTGACTGAGAACTGCTCAACTGTGCTCCTAAAAAAGTTACCTGAAAAGTTTAGAGACACTAGGAGGTTTCTCATTCCATATGATTTCTATGGGCTCGAGTCATGCATGGCCCTAGCCGATCTAGGTGCTAGCATTAACTTGATGCCACATTCTGTATGGAAGGCACTATCCCTTCCTAAACTCTCTCCCACTCGAATAAGCCTCGAGTTAGCTACCCGGCCTGTTGCTTATCCAGCTGGTATAGCCGAGGATGTTCTCGTTCCAATAGGAAAGTTTACATTCCCCGCTGACTTTGTTTTAGTTAACTATGATGTTGATCATCGGGTTCCTCTTATATTAGGAAGACCTTTCCTGAGGACGGCACATGCTCTAGTTGACGTACATGGCGAAGAGTTAACTCTTCGAGTCGGTGATGAGAAAGTGGTCTTTAACGTTGAAAGTGCCTCAAAATATCCTTGAAAACATGGTGATGAATCAATCCATAAGATTGACATTCTTGATATTACTTGCGAGGATCATCACTACAGGAAAAAGGGGTATTTAGGAAGGGGAAACGGTGCCAAATACACAAAAAGCCGTGCCAAATTCTATTTGGCACGACTTTGGCACGCTTTTGGCTCTGTCTTAAATATAAGGGTGCCAAATACATTTAGGTCGGATTAAAACCGTGCTAAATAGTATTTGGCACAGTTCATAGGACGATTTAACTTTGAGGTGCCATGAATGAGGTATTTGGCACGGCTGGTGATTTTTCGTTCTAAAATGAGCATTTGTCACACTTTTATATCCCGTACGAAATGTGTATTTGGTACTAACTCATTTCCCGTGCTGAATGGTATTTGGTACAATTTTTATTTACGTACCAAAACTAAATAGGACGGTTTTATCTACCGTGACAAATGTATTTGACACGGTTTTGTTTTTTTTCCAAACTTATTTGGCACATCTTATCTGCCTTGCCAAAAAACATTTGGCACGTTTTTGTGTTCGTCATATAAATCATTTGGCACAGTTTTGCATCCGTTAATTAATTGTTTAACACGGTTCGCGTAATCATTGCTAATGTGTATTAGCACCATTTTCCCTTACAAATATATTATAAACACCATTAAATCAACCAAACATCACAAAATTCGCAACTACAGTTCAATTAAATCCAAAAATAAATTAAACTTAGTTTTTATTAATGATCCATAAAATCAAGTCAACATAGTCACTTGAAGACCGTAAAGTAAAATACAATACGTCCAACATCCTTGTAACCCGAAGTCTTTATATGTAACTAACAACCTTGAAGCATTAACATCCATCCTATCATACAAAATCTAAAGAGCGTCTGTTGTTCACAAAGCCGGATGAAGACACACTGCACAATAATGATAATAAATACAACATTAGTTGGAACATGATACAAATGAAACTATATCCAATATAAAAACAAAAACATCCATATACAGGGAGTATATTTTTTTTCTTTAACTTAACAAGGAGATAGTATCATAATAGTAGAAAAACACACAAGTAGTATATAGGAAAAAAAGAGGTCAATTACGGTTTATGTGTATTATGTACGTAGAACATGATACTAACCATGTTGTCTAATTTACTAAATTTAAAGTTCTACATATCATGTAGAAGATATTTGGTATGGTCGTCACTTAGATTCGAAAAGCGACCGGGTCACAAAGTCCATTCATGCAAAGCGAGATACCTAAAAACGATGGTCAAATAGCAAAAGTTAACAAGATTATAAGAAAATAAAACTAGTTACTAAAATCATATTGCAAACAAAAGATTCCAAGTTGGAAGAGTTTTTATCGTAACCGATGAATGATCTACCATGTATTAAATAATGATTTGTAAAGGGTTTCTTGCCTTCCTTATTTAAATAATATGACATCATACTAACGAATTTCTTTATCGACTTCGACAAAGAATAAGATGTACCTATATGGTGCTGCTTGTTTGGCAACAAATGATCATATGAATATATGATATTGAGACTCATGCATTCATATTTGAGTCACAAGAAAGTCGGGAATACGAAGGATAGTGGGTGGACAGTTAATTAAAGATACGGATTAATTCAAATTTTGATTTATTGGGGTGGATGTACTAAACAGTGGCGGGAGGTGAAAAATAAGAGCGAGATTTTTTCACATAATATAACTTTCTACCATTTTTGAAGTATAAATCACCTTTTTTAGAAAAATAGTTTAGATTAGTATTGCATTTGGTCATGTAAGTTCTTATCAGATAACAAAGTATAGTGTAAGTATTTTAATTAGGTTATATAAACTTTATATCGATCACACAAAACTATCCTAGTTTCAATATTGTTTGATTTTTGTGAAAATGTTTAGAATTGCTATGTTTAATGAATCCATATTATGAGCTAAGTAATAAACACACCCCTTGTGTGTACAATTACTTCTAACGAACTCACTAATGCGATTCTATACAAAAAATTAATCATGATATAATAATCAAGTTTGAGAAGGTGCCTTTTAAGTCAATCTAGCATAAAATTTTCACAATAATGTAAGACTGTTGAACCACGAATGATTATTATAATTAAAATAAAGTTAAAATGATTAAATTAAAACAAAACTTAAACTTAATTATTATTCGGTGATTTTCACCCTCACAAAAAAACCTTTTAAATAATATGTATGAGTTGAAGAAGATGGAGGAGGATATTAGTGATGGGTATGAGTTGGATGAGGAGTTGGATGAGGATTTGGAATCTAATGCTTTTTCTGATTCTCAAAGCATAGAGTCTAGGAGCTGTGGGGAGTCTGTTAGTGAGAAGGATACTCAAGTTTATTTGGAGGAAGAAATGGTAAGTAATTTTGGTAATATGTCTGGTAAAAATGATAAGAATGATAATGTGTCTAAGGTTATTAATTCTGGTAGTGGTATTGTTAGTGAATTAGGGCCTATACCAGTGCCTGTGGATGAGAATCCATTTCTAAAACCTAAACTAGTCCTGATGTTAGTCCTAGGATTTTGAAAAAAGGTAAAGTTCTTAGTGATGGTGGTAACAATGCTAATGCTACTTTCTTTTTCAACCAAGCTGAGAAGTGGCCTAATTTAGCTAGTGTTGTTAAGGATACTATTCTAAATGGTAATAGTATGAATGTGGATGAAACTGTGGTGATGAATGATAAAGTTATGAAGGAAAGTGTTACTGAGAAGAGGTCTTTTTCATTTAGGAATGTTGTGCAGGGTATGAATCATTATGGAAACAACAAGCTTAAGCTTATTCCTGGTAGGATTAATGATAAAGGTAGACATGTTGCTAATATGGATCCACTTCTTGATGAAGGAAGTAAAGCTTAGGATATGACTTTGATGGGGTATTTTGTAGGAATAAGAATGAGCCACAAGGAGATATTAGGACACTTAAGGAGGATGTAGAGGGCGTATCATTTAGGGGAGGTGATCATGAATAAATGTGGGTTGTACTTCTTTAAATTTAAAGCGGAAGAAGGCATGCAATTTTTTCTTGAGAATGGGCCTTGGCTGGTAGATGGCAAGCCTCTTTCTGTTCAAAAATAGGAGGCGGGTATCTGTATGGTTAAGCTTGAGCCTACTAAAGTTCCAATATGGGTTAAAATTATGAACGTACCTCTCGAGGCATGGAATGTTAAAGGCATAAGCAGGTTAGCAAGTATGATTGGTAATCCTATAATCATAGATAGGATTACTACATCTATGTGTGAAAAGTCATATGGTAGAGCTAGTTTCGCTAGAGTGTTGGTAGAAGTTGATGCTGAGAAGGGGCTAGTAGATAATGTAGAGGTATGTTACAAGAGTTTGGTTAGGTCAATGGAACTCAGGGTTGAGTACCCTTAGAAGCCACCCATTTATAGTCATTGTAAAGTTTTTGGCCATGGGTATGATAGGTGTGCAAAGAGGGAGTTAACTGATGTTGAAAAGAGACAGAGGGATGATGTGAAGAATCAAAAGAGTGGGACTGATCTAAACAACAATGTGAATGAATGGCAAACTGTTAACAATAGGAGGAATGTGAGAAATGATAACATCAATGGTGGATTCAATAGGGGCATAAACTATGTTGGTGAGAGCTCAAGCAGGGGTGGTTTTGGCATGAGAGGTAGAGGTGGAAGAAATGGCATGAATGGAAGAGGTAATGGGGATCAGAGGTTTGCTTGAAATGAGAATGTTCAGTATGTTCCTGTAAAGAACAATATCGAGGTCAAGACTGATAAAGTTAAAGAAGC
>BQNB010034391.1:21103-46908 GCA_026074375.1 Tanacetum coccineum
GGCAGAGCAGGTCAAAAGAGGTAAAAGTAAGATGGATGTAAATTCTAAGAAGAATGACATGAGTGGTGTTAAAAGTGATATAATCTCAAAGAATATGTTTGCTGAACTGTATGATGAAGCTAAAATTAAGGAAAAACTGGCATGGGATTCAATGAAAAAGAGGATTGATGAGGCTTGTGTATCAGTATGGAGGAAAAGGAAAGTTAGGATGACAAACTTAAGGAATATTTTAAAGTGAAGATGCAAGAACATGTAAAGAAAGCTAATATTAAAGATTTGAAGCTGAAGTTTATGAACCTTGAGAGACAGATTCAGCATAGTAACAAAATGATAGCTATTAAGACAAGGGATAAAGCTAACAAGATGGTAAAGTCTGTTATGGTGGAGCAAGGTTTAACTGAGAATTAGGCTTTTGGGAAGATATACGATGAAGTTTACAAAGATGAGATGGACAGGATTAAGGAGTTGGAGATGAAGAAACAGGTTGCTGAAGTAGAGATTTTCTTTAAAACAAGATAGTGTTTCACTATTTTTGAGTTGGAAACCTGGTATGAGGAGAAGGTGGAGTTCTATAAATCATCAATTAGGGAGGAAGCTTTTAAGAGGATTATGAAGCAGATAAATATAGAGAATGGTGGAATGGATGATGAGGTGGCTGAGGATTTAAGTGGAAATGCGCAATTTATGGCTAAGAATGTTACTTCAAATGGTATGGACAGAGATTTAAGCCAGATGCAGGGTTTGTCTGCACCAACCCCATCTAATTTTAATGAATGTTAAAATAGCTTCGTGGAAGGTTAAGGGTATGTGTAATACCCCTAAACAAACTGAAGTTAAGAATTTTATTAGGAGTAATGGTATTAGTTTCTGTGGTATTATCGAGACTCAACTTAGGAAGAAGTTCATGAACAAGGTCTGTGGTGATGTGTTTGATGGCTGGAGTTGGGTTTCAAATTCTGTAGATAGTATCAAAGGGAGTAGGATTGCAGTGGGGTGGGATGATAATGTTGCCTCTGCTCAATTGTTGTCTCAGAATGGGCAGGTTATGCATTTTCTTATCCAGTGGCTTAAAGATTGTACGCAAATGTATGTTTCTGTGGTGTATCCTGAAAATTCTCCTAGAGCTAGGCTTACTTTATGGAAGGACCTCTTGGATTATAAGGTTCTTGTTGGTAATTGCCCATAGGTTATACTAGGGGATTTTAACATTATTTTGAAGATTAATGAGCATACTAATGGGGTTAATATTAGAACTGATGGTATGAAAGAGTTTATTGAATGCGTTAAAGAGTTGGAGATGGAAGATATCAGCATGTGTGGGATGTTCTACACTTGGATTCAAAGGATGAGAAACTTGGAGCTCATAATTCTTAAAAAACTAGATAGGATTATGGGCAATAGTTACTTTATTGCTTCATTTCCTACTAGCTTTGCAAACTTTATGTCGTATTTATCGTCTGACCATTGCCCTACTGTGTTGGCTATCCCTGAAGTTGTTGTGAAAAGGCTTAAGTCATTTAGGTTTCTGAATTTCTTGGCAGATAAAAAGGAATTTATGGACATTGTTAAAGATAATTGGAATGTTAAAGTTAAAGGTTTTGCTATGTTTAAATTGGCAAAAAGATTGAAGGCTATGAAGATGCACTTGAGAAGCCTGAATAAGAAGAATGGGAATGTGTTTGATAAGGTTGAATTTCTTAAAGTTGAATTGGCTAGAGTTCAACAGAGTCTTGACAAGAATCCTTCATGTAGCGTTCTTAGGGAGGAAGAGATGGTGTATGTTCAAGCCTATAAGGATGCTGTTTTGGATGCTGAAAAGTTGTTTTTGCAGAAAACTAAAATTGAGTGGTTAAAAGATGGAGATTCTAATAACGCTTATTTTCATAATGTGGTCAAAGTAAGAATCAGTAAAAAGAGTATTCATTTTGTGTATGATGATCTTGGAAATGCTTACTATGGACAGGATGTTTTGACTCTGTTTGTCTCTTATTTTAGTAAGTTTCTGGGAACATGTGATGATGTTTATGAAGTTGAAGATGTTAACATTCTTAATATGAAGAAGTTGGATGCTGAGAAGGCTATGGAGCTTATTAAGCATGTAACTAATGAAGAGATTAAAGATGCATTGTTTAGTATTGATCTTAACAAGGCATCAGGACCTGATGGCTATACATCAAAATTGTTTAAAGCAGCATCGAGTGTGGTGGGCAAGGATACGTGTTCTGAAATCAAGGAATTATTCGTTAGTGGTAAACTTCTCTCTGAACTTAATACTACTTTGATTTCCCTTGTCCCTAAGAATAAGTCGTCAGCTAAAGTGACTGACTACAGGCCTATATCCTGTTGTAACGTAGTTTATAAAGGTATTAGTAAAATCATAACTAATAGGCTTAAACATGTTCTAAGGGGTCTTATAGATGTAAACCAGAGCGCTTTCATTCCGGGTAGGCAAATTAGTTATAACATATTGCTTGCCCAAGAATTTATGAAAGGGTATAATTAGGATATCGGGGTAAGGAGTTGTGCTTTTAACATTGATATACAAAAGGCGTATGATACCGTTAGTTATAGTTTTTTGGAATTTAGTTTGAAGGAATTTGGATTTCACCCTGTTATGATCCATTGGATCGTGGTTTGTCTAACAACTACGACTTTCTCTATTTGTGTCAATGGGGAGTCCCATGGATTTTTTAAAGCTAGGAGGGACCTTAGGCAGGGGGATCCCATATCTCCTTACTTATTCACCATTGTGATGGAAATGTTAAACCTATTAGTTAAAAGATAAATAAGGAATGATAGCAGATTTATATATCACTCGGGGTGTAAGAAAATGGAAATATCTAGTCTTTATTTTGATGATGATCTGTTGATGCTGTATCATAGGGACATGGTGTCAGCTTCTATATTAAAAAGAGGATTAGATGAATTTAGTTTAGCCTCAGGCTTATACCCAAGTATGAGTAAATGTGAAGCTTTTTATCGTAACATTCCTATTGAGGTTAAGGATGAGATTAGGTTAGTCATGCCTTTTAATGAGGGTGTTCTGCCTATAAGATACCTAGGGGTGCCATTGGTATCTAAGAGAATCACTAAACATGATTGCAAAGTTTTGTTGGAGGTTGTGCAGAGTAAAATTAATGACTGGAAAAATAAGAGCCTCTATTTTGCTGGTAGGTTGCAACTCATTGCATCTGTCCTTTCATCAATGCAAGTGTATTGGTGTTCTTTGTTTATCCTCCCTATGACTGTCTATGATGACATTGATAAGCTGTTAAGTAGTTTCTTATAGGCTAGGGGTGGAAATATTATGGGTAAGGTTAGTGTTAGTTGGAAGGAGGTTTGTAAACCAACGAATCAGGGTGGTTTAGGACTTAAATCTATGTTTGAATAGAATACTGCCCTTATGGAAAAACACTTATGGAATATTCTTATTAATAAAGACTCAATCTGGGTTAGATGGGTCAATATTCACAAGTTAAAGGGTAGGAATCTTTGGGAGATTAAACTCAATAGGGGTATGTCATGGAGCTGGAAGCATTTGCTTGTGTTAAGGGATGAAATCAGAGCTTTTGTTAGAGTCAGAATTGGAAATGGGGAGGATTGTAGTATTTGGTACGATAAATGACATCCTAATGGTCCTCTAAGTAAGCTCATTAACAATGGGATAATTGACCAAGTTGGTTTGAACCTTAAAGCCAGTGTGTATGACTTAATCGATAATAACATGTGGTGTTGGCCTCGTGAATGGAATGATAGATTTAATGAAGTGTTGAATGTTCTTGTCCCTGTTATTGATAACTCTAAGAAAGATAAAAAAAATTGGTGTAATAAGAAGGGTAAGGAGAGGACTTTTAGTGCAACTGAAGTCTGAAAAGCCATCAAGAATGATTCCCCAAAAGATATCTGGTTTAGGCATGTTTGGTATTCTCAATGCATTCCACGGCATGCCTTTATTACCTGGATGGCTATTATGAGAAGGTTAAAAACTAGGGATAGGCTTGCTAAGTGGTTTAGTATCCCTGATATGTCATGTATTCTGTGTAAAGAGGATTGTGCGTCTCATAGTCATTTGTTCTTTTCCTGTAGCTTTTCTAAGAAACTTTAGGAAAAGTTAAAACCAATGGCTTTACTTGATGATCTTGGTAATGACTGGGCTCTGGTTATCTCTGGGGTAATTAACAAACCTGCTAAGAACAATATTTGGAGTGTAATACAAAGGCTCCCATTTGGAGCTGCTATATATTTCCTTTGGCAGGAAAGAAACAATAGGAGAGTTGAATTAAGAGAAAGGTCTGTTGATGGTTTATTTGATGTCATGGTTGATTCTGTTAGGCTTAAATTGATGGGCTTAACTTTGAAATGCACCACTGATGTCATAAAAGCTTCTAAAGTGTGGAATTTACCCATAAAAAGTGATAAAGGTGGTAAGGAGACTTATAGGACCTTTAGTAGCAATAACAGTTATGGATAATTGTTTTAAGTGGGCTATGTGGGTGACCTAGTCCCATGGTGGGTCTCGGTTATGGGATTGCAATAGGTTATTTGACATTGATGACCAAGGAGTTTTTAGGAGGAAGGATCAGACCAAGTATTTTTATGCATTTTTTAGTGCAATTCAGGTATGGTTTGCAATCTTTGGTTAATTGTCAGTGGGATTATATGGAATATAAATGGATGGCCTATATTGGTTTTGATGAGTGTTACTGTTGGGGTTTCCCTTGTGTCATTTTTGGTGAGTACCTGAAAGAATGGTCTACTAAGTCTTGGCGTAAGGATGTACCTCACCAGGACATTCTCTTTCCGAGGTGGTTTCCCATTTCGAATTGGTATGGTTCAGGTATAAATAATTCTTGCAGGTCCTTTTGCAGAATTGTTTTGTGTTTCAAGATTTATACTGCTATTCGAGTTACTTGGTTTTCAGTTTATGATGTTCTGCTCAGAGGATCAGGTATAGCTTACTTTGGGATTGTTATGTTTGGCTATGGTTTTGTCTTTATGATTTCTTCATTCACTTGGAATGGCTGCAAATATGAAGATCAGAAGCTTGTTTGTCTTATGGTCCAATGGTAAGTATGGAGTATTTTGTGCTATGGGTTATGATAATGGATATGATGTTGTATGAAAGTTATGCATTGGTATTGGGAAGGTTAAGGCAAGTGTTGCACTCTTTTTTCCTTGTCATGGTTTTTCCCGTTGGGTTTTACATGATACGGTTTTTAAGGAGGCAAACTTTTATTAATTGCCTCTCTTGGCTTTTCCCTACAGCCTAATTATAGAAGTATGGAGTTTGGATTTTCTCTTTTCAAGATTTCGCTGTCTTGGGCTTGAAGTTTTTTGTTATGAAATATGTTATATGTATGAATTTTTAGTTTACTATTTATGTTCAGTGTATGGTGATGGTTCATTATGCACTGGTTGGTCCCAGCGTATAGTGATGATTCAGAGTATGTTGTTCTTAGTAGTAGGCTGAATTTCTTTGGTTTTGTTGCTTTAAATGTACCTGTTCTTTATGATTGAGCTTGGGATATGTCCAATGCCAATGTTTCTTGTGGCCAAAGTTAATTTACTAGGGAAGTGTCCTAGTTGTTAAATCTCTTTGTGCTTTTGTACTTTGCCCTTTGTGGCATTTCTTAATAAATTTACCATTAAGAAAAAAAAACCTTTTAATAAATGAGGTACACAAAGTTGGTCAATGATTTGAAATAATCAGGATCTGTATGGGAGAGATCACTAATTTTCCACAACCTATAAAAACCATTTCAAATACATAAGTATTTGGTACTAGCATTAGATAATGTTCCAAATACAAATAAGTATTTGCCACCGGTGGTATCTGCCTTTCTAGATACATAAGTATTTAGCACCAACAATAGATATCGTTCCAAATACATATCACCATTGGTACCAACCATCCCAAATACATATGTATTTGGCACTGATAACTCCAACTGTCCCAAATACACATGTATTTGGTACAATTATAAGAAAACGTTCCAATTGCATACGTATTTGTAACAGTTCTTTATTAGTCATCCTAAATACCCATTTTTTTAAACGGTTAGTTAACAAGTGCCAAATGCGTGTATTTGGCACGATTTTTTGACCGTTCTAAAAAAATTTCGTCCCAAAAACCACCTTTTCTTGTAGTGCATTTTCATGAGGTACTAAATGTTCAAAAGTCAATTAATCCTTTGAGTGGCAGTCCCACTCCTTCTAACCCAGTGGTCGCATCTCTCCCCCTTCTCTCACTCCCTTCGGGGATAGTGATTTTATCTTGGAGGAGGTCGACACTTTTCTTGCTTCTGATATCATCGGATATCGATGACGGATATTTGATCCGGAGGGAGATATCCGTCTTATTGAGGAATTATTAAATAATGACATCTCGAATGATCTCCCTCCTCCTCTTCTAGTGTTTGTGATTAATGAAACTAAAAAGATTAAATCTTCTATTGATGATCCTTCGGATCTTAAGCTCAAGGACTTACCTCCCCACCTTGTGTACGCGTTTTTAGAGGGAACTTCAAAGTTACCAGTCATAATCGCTAAAGACTTGAAGAGGGAGGAAAAAGAGCAGCTTCTAAAGGTTTTAAAGTCACATAAACGTGCCATCACTTGGAAAATATTGGATATTCAGGGCATTGATCCTAATTTTTGCACCCATAAGATATTAATGGAGGACGACTTTAAACCGGCTGTTCAGCACCAAAGAAGGTTAAATCCTAAAATCCATGAAGTACTTAAAGAATAACTTATCAAACTTCTCGATGCTGGATTGATTTACCCTATCTCTGATAGTCCTTGGGTGAGCCCGATTTACGTCGTACCTATAAAGGGGGGTATGACGGTAATTACTAATGAAAATAATGAGTTGATTCCTACATGATTAGTCACGAGTTGAAGCGTTTGTATTGACTACCGAAAGTTAAACGACGCCACCCGTAATGACCACTTCCCTCTCCCTTTCATGGATCGGATGTTAGAACGTTTAGCAGGAAACGAATACTATTGTTTCCTCGATGGTTTTTAAGGATACTTTCAAATCCCTATTGATCCCCAAGACCAGGAGAAAACCACCTTCACCTGTCCTTATGGAACATTTGCTTACCGAAGGATGCCTTTCGGTCTTTGCAATGCTCATGGACGTTCCAAAGGGGTATGGTGGCTATTTTCTATGATATGATTGAGAAAACCATGGAAGTTTTCATAGATGACTTCTCGGTCTTTGGGGATTCTTTCTCATCTTGCCTCTCCCATTTAGATATGATGCTAAAATGGTGCGAAGACACCAATCTTGTTCTAAATTGGGAGATTTCATGGTCAAAGAGGGCATTGTCCTTGGCCATAAGATCTCTAAAATTAGTATTAAAGTAGATAAATCTAAAGTGGATGTAATTGCAAAACTACCTCCTCCGACCACGGTTAAAGGAATTAGGAGCTTCTTGGGTCACACCGGCTTTTATAGGAGATTTATCTAAGATTTCTCCAAAATAGCTCAGCCGATGACCCACCTGTTAGAAAAAGACACTCCCTTCTTCTTCTCTCCTGAGTGTCAATCTTCTTTTGAAATTCTTAAAAAGAAGTTAACCGAAGTTCCTATTCTTGTGTCCCCGGACTGGGACTTACCGTTTGAACTTATGTGTGATGCTAGTGACTTTGCTATATGAGCGGTTCTAGGTCAAAGAAAAGATAAATATTTTAGGCCTATACATTATGCAAGTAAGACCTTATCGGATGCTCAAACTAACTACACCGTTACTGAAAAAGAGCTTTTAGTTGTGGTGTACGCATTCGAGAAATTTCGGTCTTACCTTGTCTTATCTATGAGAATAGTGTATACGGATTACTCGACTTTAAAGTACTTATTTGCTAAGCAAGATGCTAAGCCGAGATTGCTCTAGTGGATTCTCCTGCTCCAGGAATTTAATATCAAAATTCGCGATAAAAAAGGAGCAGAGAATCTCGCGGCCGATCATTTGAGTAGATTAGAAAATCCTTATCAAGGGAATCTTGTTGGAATAGAAATAAATGACAATTTTCCACACGAGTCCCTGAATATGATTTCTCTTAATCCTGATGATGAACCCCTGTGGTTTGCTGATATTGCAAACTACCTAGTGGGTAATGTGCTTGTTAAAGGGTTGTCATCCTAGCAAAAAAAGAAATTATTTAAGGATGTTTGACATTATTTCTGGGATGGCCCCTATCTCTTTCGGATTTGTGCTGATCAGATTATTCAGCGGTGTGTAGACGGGCAAGAAGCTATGGATATTCTTCAAGCTTGCCACCATGGTCCCACCAGGGGACATCATGGCCCGAACTACACGGCCAAGAAAGTTTTTGACTTCGGTTTCTTCTGGCCCACCATATACCGTGATGCCCATGATATGGTCACACACTGTGACTCATGTCAACGTCAGGGGAAAATCTCACAGAGGGACGAAATGCCCCAAAATCCTGTTCATATTTGTGAGATCTTTGACGTCTTGGGCATCGACTTCATGGGCCAATTCCCGTCTTTACGAGGGAACCGATATATACTCGTGGTTGCCGACTATGTGTCTAAATGGGTAGAAGCAAAAGCGCTCCCCCATTAACAATGCCCGAGTTGTTGTTAAATTCTTGAAACAATTATTTTCTATATTTGGAACCCTACATGCCATTATTAGTGATCGGGGGACTCATTTTTGTAACGACCAATTTTCTAATGTTCTTAAAAAATATGGCGTTACACATAAGCTTTCGACCTCGTATCACCCTCAAACAAGTGGCTAGGTGAAGGTGTCCAATCGTGGTTTAAAAAGGATATTAGAAAGGACAGTAGGCGAGCATCAAGCAAAATGGGCTGACAAATTAGATGATGCATTATGGGCTTTTCGTACCGCTTTTAAAACACCCATCGGTTGTACTCCTTATAAGCTCGTGTACGGTAAAGCGTGTCATCTCCCTAAGCCTATTGGGCCTTGAAATGGGCTATTTTTGACTTGAAAATTGCGGGTGATCACCGAAAACTTCAAATGAATGAATTAAATGAACTTCGGGATCAAGCCTATGAGAATTCTTTGATCTACAAAGAAAAGACGAAGAAGATACACGATGCAAAGATTAAAAACCGAGAATTCCATGTCGGTGATCATGTTCTTCTTTTTAATTCTAGATTAAAGATTTTCTTGGGCAAATTAAAATCCCGCTGGTCCGGACCATTTACGATTGCTGAAGTATTTCCGTATGGCACCGTCGAGTTATCCCAACCCGACGGTCACAACTTCAAGGTAAACGGGCACCAGATCAAACACTACTATGGAGGGGACATCCCTGCTATGGATGTCCTGGATCTTCATTTGTCCCCCATGGACAACTAAATCCGGGGGTGAGTCGTGTTAGCAACTCGTTAATAAACAAGCGCTTCTCGAGAGGTAACCTGTGTCTGTTCTTCTTTCTATTTTCTTAATAAATAAGTGTGTGATTATATAGCCCTAGTGTGGAGGCGTGCTTCTTTCTATGGTTTGTGGTACCATTTTTGCTTGCAGGATTCCCTTAGATCGTGAAGACTCGTGCTTGTTTTCATTCCTTCAATCACTCGGTCTCCGATCGTCTTCATATTTATATCTAGGGAATTTATCAATCCTGATCATGTATATATATTGTTTCCCCTTTCACACTTGGAATTACTAGCATTTGCATTTTTGGTCCTCTAGTGTAGGGGTGGCACCCGACATTTTTGAATATTGAGGCCAATGTTCGGTTCTAAGTGTGAGGAGGATTTCTAGCAGAATATGATCATACCTGTTGCCTGTCTGTGTCCCATGCAACCCCGTTTTGACCAAAATTTAGTTTTATTTATGCGTGAAAAAAATAAAAAATAAAAAATAAATAAATAAAAGGTTTTGACTGTGCGTGATTGACTAGTCCCTTAAGCTAGAACAAAGGAGATCCTGACTCGACCAGAGTGTTGATCTGGCTATTCCCTTAACTTTTTGGGCTAAGCTTCTACAAGTTGTGCAAAAGATAAATGATAAACAAGGATTAGTTGGATATCTTAAGAGCTCATATATGTAATTTGTAGCTTTTCCTCCCAGAAGCTTCTAACCGGACTAATAAGTGCTCTTTTCGAAACTAGACAAATTAGTGGTTTAATCACCCTTAAAAGTCCATTTAAAATCAACATTTTTAGACAATAAAAGCTTTATTGATGTAAGTCAACTATATTGATAAATTTAGTCTTAGTTTAAATTTATACTTAAATTTTCTAAAAAGAAAGTTTTTCTATATCGTAGTAATGAAAAGTGTTGCAAAAAAAGTGTGTATGATAAATAATAATAATAATAATACCTTGTCAGATTACTGGATCATGGTCGGCTCGCATACCGATGTGACGGTCTTCATATAAGGCAAGGTCCGAAGTAGTAAAAAGAGGATGACGATTATTATCTCCTGGAGGCACCCGGTTTGTGTGCCTCCCATTCTTAAGCTTTGTATATATATTGAAAATAAAAGTCAAGCATGGCGGGTCACTAATAAAATTTTATCTATCAAGGAATAAGGGTCAAAATGGGGGTTTTAGAAATAAATAATTTTTGAACCTTTTAATGGACCTTTTTTGTTCTTATTTGATTGTGAGGGGTCATAAGTAAGGGGGTTTAATTATTTCTTTCCGGGCGTGTTTTATTAACATTGCGTGTGGGACCAGCAATGGCTTAGTGTGAGGGAATTTGATGTGTGCTTAAACACACATCTTTATAACCCTGGAAAATGCTATTAAACGGACTAAAAACACTAAAATATGGAAAATTATATTGCAAATATGTTGTATTGTGTTTTTATGTCTTACATGTACTAAGCATTGTAAACAAAGCAAAAACGGGAATTTTCAGGTTCGATTCGATCAAGTTTTCTCAATTATTATTCGAAGCCAAGATGAAGTCATAAAAATTCTCCAAGCATGCCATTAAAAAGAGCACAAGATTACGAGTTCACGGTGCCTTCATCTTTTATGGGTCGAACCGACCCATACTATCAAAAGCTCATTTTGTAACAAAACAAGCCCAAGGATTAAATATGAATCCGGCCTAGTTCAGTAGCAGCCTAAGTCTTATAGAGAATTAATAACCAACTCAGGCCTAACATGAAAACAAAGCCCAAATCATATTCTTACTAGTACTCTTTTGAAATCTAAACATACAACAAATTGTAATGAGAAAAGGAGTAACATCATTACTCACTCACGTGCCCTCCAAATAAAAGGAACACAGCTCACGTGAGCTCCCACTACTTGGATTTAGACCAGTACAATGTCAACACATGGCAAGCCATTGACCCAACATCTAAACAATTGTAGTATGAGGTAATGGATCTAAGGCAATTGTGGCTTCCTGGAAATTTCGTGCCCTATCAAAATGTCTAACTTGCCCTTAGATCTTGTACTTTGATTGGATGACTCACTGAATGGACAAAATTGCCCTCACTAACTTTGACAATATATTAAATGAAGACGCAGATCCGAGAGGAGGGCATTAGTTTAGTTGTAGTTTTTTTTAGAATACTCTAAAAAATATTTAGCTTATTTTTAATGTCTTTTAGCTTATTAGTTTGGTAAAAGCTTTTCAAAAGCTTATTTGGATCTTATTGTAAGAAATTTATTTTGGTTTAATGAAAGATAAATGGTGTCTTGTTTAGCTTAATCTAGTGCTTATTTCTTTTCCTCTTATTTTGAAATCAAATAGCTTATTTATTAAGCTGATTTCGTTTTTGCTTATTTTCTGTCTTTTTCTTCTTCTAAACCTTTAGCTCGATTCGGTTTAACAAAAGAAGCCATGAGTAATAATTTACTCGGCTTATTATTAAGCTTGGGACCTTTTTGAATAATCGAGAGTTTCTTGGGTTGGAGAAATACTTATTTCTTTCGGTTTGTTTCAAAAATAGTTTCCAATACTCTTAAGTTGATTAGATAATGTTTTATAGCTTAGTTTTAATCTCTTAACTTTTATTCGGTATTCCAAATGGTTTTAAAGTAGCTTATTTTCTATATTTAAGTTAAATAGAGTTTGGTTTGCTCATTATTGTTCTAGCTCAATTCGGATAATAGAAAAGTGCATAGAGCTTATATGCTCCGCTTATCCATAAGCCTAGTCACTTTTAGTTCCGAGAGCTCATTTGCCTTGAGTGTAGCTTATTGAACAAATGTCCGAAACAGATTTTTACGATTTCGTTCGGGGATCCATTAGATTTGTTTTTCTTCATTAGCTTATTTGTTTTCCAAAAGTAGCATTAGATAGCTTATTGTCTCGGTTTTTAGCATATTAGTTAAACCTAAGTCACCCTTTTAGATTCAAAAGCTAATTACTTAAACTCTTGTAAAATTCAAGTTAGTCAGTTTACAAAGTCTTTATTAGAAGTCGTTTTTGGAAATTTTAGAACTCGACTTAAGATTCTGGTTACAAAGTTTTTTTTACTTGGATATTATATTGGGCCTTGGCCCATTCGGGAGTCATAAACATTAAGAAAGTCGCAAGATTCCTTTTTTTTAAATAGTTTGTATGATTTTTTTACAGATTCATAAAAAATAATTTGGTAAAGTTTTTGTTTAGTTAGTTAAAAAAGATTTATTTAGCTTATTTTGTCTTAACCTTGTTTAATTTATGATGACGAATTCGGTTCAACTCTTTGGCATGGAGCTTAAGGATCTAGTGAACAAGCTTAATATTTTAAGTTTAAAGCTTTAAGCTCCTAAACTCATTTATTTTGATAGATTATTAGATCATGTGGTTTTATATCCATTTGCGGTTCTTCGACTCTGTTTCATCTCTTTTCCCCTTTTAATACATTAGTGTAGATTTATTTAGTTTAATATTTCTTTATTTGCTTGCTTAATGATTATTATGCTTAGTGAGTAGATTTTCTTATATGCTTGTTAAGAGTTAAATTGTTTAGTGAATTAAGTGTGATTATAAAAGTGAAAAATATTGATTAGTGATTTTCATATTACAGTGCTGGGAACGGACGTGTCGTTGGGCTCGTGTCGTTCTCAAAAATTCTCAAAAAGTGATGCCACGTCAGCAAAATGCTCAACGGCACCACATTTTGTGGGGCATCCGTTAGCACGATAAAATGTGGTGCCCTTGGTACACATATACCCTAATAAATCATAAAAAGACAAAAAAAATCAACGGCGCGAGAATGGCACCACCACTGGAGTGGTAAGCCATTCGGTTTCTCGTGCCGTTCTCAACGGCGCTGGCTGTTATGTATGGCGCGAGAGAGAATGGCACCACCACTGGAGTGGTGAGCCATTCAATTTTCTCGTGCCGTTCTTTCGCACCACCATTCCCTACACTCTTATTGTTTTGGTTATTCGAGCGGGCAAAAGTCGTAAGAAGAGTTAGGCATTAATTTAGTAATCGGTATCTTAATAAAAGTTGTTTTCAATATAAGCCAACGTTGTGAGAAGATAATTTGTTAAAAAGATATTGCTTCGTCAATAAGGACCTAATTAATTAAATCACACTTAAGGATCTAAACGAGTCACTTAGCAAGCATATCCTTTTTATATATATTTCTTCGTTCGATTGCTTTGCTTATTTTTTAATTAGTATAATTTAGTTTAGTATTATTTTTAGTTATAATCAAAAACCAAAAATTACTTATTTGATATTTAGGATACATATTTTTTTTATATAGACTATAAGTATCAAATCAGTTTATACATAAACTGTTAGAAACACTAAGCTGTTGTCTGACATTAAAGACAGTCATGGACCCAGTGACACTATGCACAACCCTCCCTAGCCACTCAAGGTCTCTCAAAAGACTCTTGTTTCATTTCTCACGGAAATTACACGCATTTCTATCAACTTTCTCACTCCGAGTTAGTTGATATTGAAAAGGTGGCAGTCTGCTCCAGCCTCTGATCACCAAAAGCAAAGTGCACTATTGAGTCTAGAGCCAAAAGAGATCATCCATAAATCTCATTAGGACACTTGTCAAATTATGTTTGCTTAGTCACACAATGTGAATAACAAGATATATATTAAGAGTCCTACGCATTATCCTTGTGATTTTGCCAGAACATTTGAGTGATATAATATCACAGTGAAGATGGAAATCCATCTTGAGCCAACATCAACATGCTCATGATATGTTGACATTGTGCGATTCTATATGAATTCAAACTGTGAACAACTGGAAAGAAACGAGGTCCAATCTATAACAGAATCAAACCTATGTTTACAGTTATGAATTGACGATTGATGATGAATTTTTGAAATGAAATAACAAAACTCCTCGATTGTCCACAAAACCACTTTACAAGTGACACAGTCGATTGATTTTTAGAAATGCGATTTGTCTATCAATCGGTGTACCTTTGTCTTTGCTAGGTTCCTCCATACCAGTATTGTCGCTTTGAGATGCTCTGGTAATAAGAAACGGCTAGTCAGCAGTTGAAACCCCCTGTCCAAGGAGATTTCTTCAAATTCTACCTGATCACAGCAGTAATTTATACTGAACAACGGGAACCATTGTTATTACAACCGTACGACAAAGTGACCAAAGACACTCTCGTGCCATAACTGTTGATCTATCACTAACCCTAAACCCTGCAGTACTTAAAGATACCCGATATAGTCATGCTGATTCCCGGACAAAGTCATGATTCATACCACATGCTCATACCCGAACCGACTACATAAAGACAACAATCATAAAGCTACAAGTACAATGTTTTCAAGAATTTCGCTAACTCTATACCGTACTCTTCTTAAAGTGACGAAGTATTAAAGTCAAAGAATTTCAAAGAAGTTTTCGATCCACTCTGATACCGAACGTCTTTCTCGAAGTGACGAAGTGTTATAGTTAAAGAAACTCAAGAAAGATGCAATATTAAAGCTTTTCAAGATAACATATCAAGAAAAGTAGAAAGTTCGGTCCAAAAGTCACAATTCAAAAGATGGCAAAAGTTTTACAAGAGGTGAATCTGAGATTATGCTTGGTTGATGATCTCAAGTGTTTTCAAAGATTACATTTTTCACATTCCAAGATAAAGGAACAAGCTCAAGCCTAAAGTCAATGATCACTACATCAAATCACCAGTTAATGATTGAAGTTAAACGAGCTCAAGACTAAAGATAAAGCATAGTATGCTAGATTTAAATTTTGTAAAAGGAGTGACCTCCCTTAGGGGGAGATTGTTAAGAACATGAAAGTGTCGGTCACTTCCATAGATAACAATCGTTAGCTCGTTAAGTAATTTTTGGAAACTTACATAGTTAGTTAGCTAAAGGCCCATGGATAAACCCATGCAAGCCCAAGCCCACGATCCATTGTAAGTATATAAACACCTCTCCATGCCTTGGATAGGTGGTTGGTTGCTCATTTTTCACACAATAATACAAGTTCTCTTATATGTTTACTTTCTCTCTCTAAGTGTTCATCCAACCCTCTCTCTTACTAAAATAATCTCTTTCCCTCTCATCTAGTATGTTATTAGATTAGTCTTCAACGGCGCATCTGCTGATGTGGATATGGTGTATTCTTCAAAGGCAGGCAATGGTCTTGAATTCGTCTAAGTCTTGGGATACGGCGTATCTGTCTAGAATGATACAGCGTATCAATGTTAGTATCAACAGACTTTCTCGAACTTCTACGTTTATGCTCAAAAACATGCTATTTTCTCTAACTTTTACCAACTGCTCGATAATAACTCAAATTTATAAAGATAAGCAATTAAGTATCAAATGTTACATAAATAGTATAGATGGGATAAATGATGCTAATAATTAGACGTGATTTGATGTCATCAAATATCCCCCCACTTGAATCCGACTTGTCCTCAAGTAGACTTTAGATTTAACCTATGAAAATGTATCCTAAATGAATGTCTAGGATTTTTCCTTTAAGCAATTTTATTCAATTACTAGTGCACAACCAAACACCTCACGAAATAGGAAATGAAATCACTCAACTAATCTAGGTGGTAACATTTAGTATTTCGCTTAATTGCTCGGTCATGACGAGTATTCTATCATAAGCTTGGCAAAGATACACATCTCCACTACTAAAGCTAAGGAGTAACAAGTCTAAAAAGGTAAATTGGCTGAATATGATAAGGATTAAGGGTCGATCATTTTTTTAATCTCTATCGATGCCAATATTCCAATAAAGGCAACAAAACTACAAAAGCACGCCCAAATCCATGACTGCGACACTTGTGATTACTCAAATCTTTAACTCGAATAAGCTAAAGAATAGGATTAAGTAATCTTTACCAATAGTATGACACCAACAAGGGCGACAAAACCACACATACACATTCAAATCCATGAATGAGACATATATGATTGCTCAAATCCCTCATTTGCGTAAACCAAAGGTTAGGGTGAAGAATGATATAGGGTAGGGATTAGGCATATGAAACGTATATAATTGGTGTAAAATAAAATAACAAAACAAATAGATTAAGTCCAAACAATAAAGAGTAATGTTGTAAGCTACTTTGTCGACCACAACATCAAAAAAGATACAAATCACTGACTAACACACTTTTTAACACGGAAAACACACGCTTTGTTTGGTAGACACGAATTAGACTCAAAGATGTCTTAATCATCCATAAAAACAAACCTAGTTGGTGTTCCCATAATAACCAACTCTTATTCATCCATAATATAGTATAACAATAGTGGCGATATTTACCCCTTAATACAAAAAATACATAGTTGGTTTATTTTACGACCAACTTACAATAATACTCTACATCGTTGGTTTATAATACGTACCAACGAATCATTGATTATCTCATAAATAATAAATTCGGTTAAGTTTAAATGAACCGATTATCTCACAATCCTTACTTTTTTCCTCTTTTTTTGTATTTTTGTATTTTTCAATATTTTTCATTTTTTTCACTAGAAAACGAATAAAGGTGTAAAATTTCACCACTTCATGATAATAAATCTGGATAATAATTCCATAACGCTCATAACTAAGAAATAAAAATAATAGTGAAAGTAGTAAAACACACGAACAATAAAAGAAACTACTTTCACATTCCTATAGCAATGTGCAATTCCCGACCTAACCAAAGATAAGAAATACGCACACAAACATAGGAAGCACATACTTTTAGACTAGAGCAACTAGCAACCAATCAAGGACTTTAATCTAAAAGGTAGGCTAAGGTGTAAATGTGTAACGAAACATATTTTAGTGGTGTAAGAAGCAAAAGGAATGAATCAGAAGGTTTTTCTAGGGGTATCTTACTCTAAAACTAGAGTAACAAAAGGGTTTAATACGGGGATTGACTAACCAGTATGGTTGGTTAATATCACATAATGTTTTTCAACGAAATAGGCTATTTGGTTTAAACCTAGAAATTGACCAATCTAAACAAGTCACTCCAATTATAAAAATTATACTCATTATGGTGGTCTCGAATAGTGTACCAAGCCGCTTTGATTGGTACGTATGGTTGATTATATCTCCCATTTTTTGAAAATTCACTAGTTAATGACAATTTCCTGTCTAATTTCAATAAGCTCCATCGATTTTATATCTGATCATTTTTTGTTTTGTTTATGATACTTTCATTTGATTATCTTGATATATAAATCTTTAACCGAGTTTTAAACCACAACAAGCTGCATACTAATGTTTATAATGCGTATTGAAGAATGATGATCTAAGAATACAAGTTTCCACCTTTTAAAGAATATTGAAAATCTCATTTTAAATGTTCAAATCACCCTGTTTTAAATGATTATTCATGTCTTATGTTTATTTTGGTTCATTAAATGGCATTTTTATTAATTTAAATGATTCTTTGAAAACTCACACTTTTTCAATTAGGTTCTGATAGTGGTTAGACATCTGAGGAGCTCTGAGGCATAAGGAATTCAAGAACCATTCTTTGTTAGTGTCTTCATTGAGTTTTCAGCAGCATCTTTAGTATCCATTTCATATTGCAAACAACTATATTTACGAGTTATCTTGAATGTAAAATTGTAATGAATGTAGATAACTAGATATGGTGTTATATGCACATAACAACGAAAACAGGTATGATGTTCTTAGATGGACGTAGTTGTGACAAACTGATAATGGTTAATGTATATGATGTTCTTTTGCATGTTGTTATGAAAACGCAAATGATCTAGTTAGAAATGTTTACATGTGTACGTTGGTATTGGTGTTTCTATGCTCCTATGCGTATTCGGGATACCCTGTCAAAAAATTGTATGAATCACATTCTTGAAAAGATATATATCAGTGATAGTACATTATATAGTCGAACACTATAAGCCGAGAAGAGGACTTATAATCTAGAAACCAAAGATACAATGTAAAGTATTATTGAATTGATGATAAAGAAGGAGAATATAACAAGTAAATAGAACAAACAAAAGGTAAAACCCTAAAGGCTAAATGGGTCGTGGGCCTTTTATAGGCTATTTTCTAACATCTCCTCGTAAACTCACTTTGTTGCAGCAAGAAACAATGAGAGTTTGTCAGTCAGAAAACGAAAACGTGGTCTAGAGTGTGGCTTGGTAAATACATCTGCAATATTTAAAGCAGACAGAACAAACGGTAGAGAGATAGTCCCGAAGATGATGATGAGTGAAATGACAATCTATCTTAATATGCTTGGTGCGTTCATGAAACACCGAGTTACGTGTAATCTAAATAGCACTACGATTATCACAATATAACGGCGTAGAATGGCTGATACGAACACCCTAATCTTCAAGCAACCAACGTAACCAAACAATCTTACTAGTAGTCACTGCCATGGCACGATACTCGGCTTTAGTAGAAGATTTAAAAAGAACATATTATTTCTTACTCTTCTATGAAATAAGAGAATCACCCAGAAATATACAAAACCCAATAATTTGCGGGAAACAACATCACCAGCCCAATCAGAATCACAATAAGCATGCATGTCCAAAGCAGACGTAGAAGAAAACAAAAGTGTATGGTATCTAGTACCCCGAAGGTACATGAGAATATGCAAAATAGCATCCCAATGAACTGTTGTAGGAGCACAAACAAACTGACTAGCAATATGAACTGCATAAGAAATATTTAGACGTGTAACTGTAAGATAAACCAAACTGCCCACAATAGCCCGATACAAACTTGGGTTTGGCAAAGGATCACCATCTTTCGGAGTGTATTTTTCCTTAGCATCAATAGGAATATCTTCAACCATTTTGTCTATAATTCTTACACGATCAAGTAAATCAGCTATATACTTAGACTTAGATAAAATATATCCTTTTAGTGAAGAAGCAACCACAATACCCAGAAAATATCATAGTAAGCCTAAATCCTTCATAGCAAAACGATGAGCTAACTCTAATTTCAATAATTTAATTTCGACACAATCATCCCCAGTAATAATCATATCATCAACATATAGCGACAAAGTTTACGCCCATTACTTGAATGTTTAACAAATAATGTGAATCATGATGGCTAGAGACAAAAACCAAGAGAGGTAACAACTGTTGCAAATTTCTCATACCAAGCACAAGGTGCTTGTTTAAGACCATAAAGAGCTTTTTTAAGCTGGCAAACTTCTCCAGGTTTATGAGAAACACCAGGAGGTGGTGTCATAAAAACTTCTTCATTTAGATCACCATTGAAAAAACATTTTTGACATCCAACTGAGATATATCATTTACGACTAGAAGAAACAACAATCAAAGTTCTTACCGTTGTCATTTTTTAACTGGAGCAAATGTCTCTTCATAATTCATACCATACTCATGGGCATAACCTTTGGCAATAAGATGAGCCTTGTACATTTCAATGGATCCATCAGATTTGGTTTTAATCTTGTAGACCCAACGAGAGCCAATAGCATGCTTACCGACTGTATATCGTACTAAGTCTCACGTGTGAGTCTGATGTAATATAGCCAGTTCCTCGGCCATAGCAACCTGCCAAAGTGGATCACAAATTGCCTCTCTATACGACACACTCTCATGAAGACGATGCACATAGGCAATAAACAAACTAAAAGAGTTAGAGTAACAAGATTAAACAAAATCATCCCTTTTTGTAGACTTACAATTATGTTTTGGTCGACCACTTGGAGGAGGACCAACAACAAAATTTATAGATAATTAGGTGGCCGTAAGAAGAGGTTGTGTAACGATTGTAACATGTATTTTTTCAGTAGTGGTGTTTGTGGGTGTTTCTTAGGGTGTTTCTTGGGGTGTTTCTTAAGGTGTTTCTTAGAGTGTTTCAGTTGCATCATAAAAGTGGTCTAATTTGATGAGTTCAGGTTAAGTTAAATGGTGTGAACTATTAGGAACAAAAATATATGAGACATGTTTCAAAAACAGAACATGACGTGAAGTGTACAATTTTTGACCAACTGGATCATAACAATGATAACCCTTTTGACGTTTACCTTAACCAAGAAAAACACACAAGGTAGATTTAGCTGTCAACTTGGTACGCTCAACATGAGACTTAAGAACGAAACAAGTATAAAAAAACACACATACTAGAGTAATCAGTGATTCAAAAGGAGATAAACCAGAATGTGCAGTTGGGATTCTTTTAATCACTGATGACATCAAAAAACATCTATTTTATAGCATCATTTATCCTATGTTATTAACCTATTTTGTATAGTTATTGCAAAGAATTGTTACTTAATCATTTATATTTGAGAATTGTAGTAATTAAGGAGTAATTGGTGAAAGATAGCAAAAGGCGTGCATTCTGGAGCTTAAATGAAGATATTTTGAAGATTAATATTCTGAAGACCAATACACCGTATCCATCAAGGAAGATATGACGTATCCGTGCCTGCACTCACCAAAGACCACAGATGAATAAAGCTCAATACGTCGTATCCAAAGAGACCCAATACGCCGTATTCAAAATATGGAATGAATATAATATTCTGGAAGATATCAAGCGTGGTCCCTACTCCAAGAAATCCCCAATACGCCGTATCCAATCCTTGGATACGCCGTATCGAACCAACTTCCAGACCTTATAAATAGAAAACTCAAAAATGAGTTTTAAGTATGCTAAATCATATTCTCGATACCTAAACCATAAAAGTCAATTTTCAGAAGAGAAAAAGAGCAAAAGAGGTCGAGCAACGTTATCAATTCCATAGAAGACATCGTGTAATTCCATATACTTTAGTAATCGTTCAGTTTTTGGTATCATTCGTTAACTCGGTTAGTTTACCTTGGCTAAATAATTACTCTTGTATTTATTATGACGTTTGAAGGCTAATACCTTTGGGTATTAGCCATTATTATGAAGATCTGAATGTTTGGTATTTGTTTATCTCGATTTCTTGATTTATCGTTGAATGCTTGTTTATGTTTATCAATTTATACTTGTTTACGCGCTTTTGTATGCGACCTATCATTCAACTGGATCTAGTGATACGGACCAAGTAGATCTAGAGTCTAGGATAGCTCTCCATATAGTAATTTATACATCTAGAATAATAGTTACACAAATATTGTCCTTCTAAGTCTGTGTCTAGGATACGCTTCGGGCTTAACTAGTTAATTGGATATTGCCAATGGATTATTGATCGTGTTGACTAGCATGTGACCTAGATAATTCAACAAGTAACATTCTGATTCCACTGGATAGTTGGACAAGTTGACTACTAATGTATAAATTGCCATTAAACGGTAAGTGGGTAAAGTCTCTATGAGCTAGGGTTTAACAAGATCACCATTGCTTTAATCCCAAAGATAGATTATAATCAGCAAATAAGGATGCTTTATGCGGATGCTTTAATTGTGACAGAATTAATGTGTCTAGGTCTTAGGATGATGTAACGTCTAAGTCTTAAGAATGATATGCCACCTCGAGAGAAGAAATCATTGCACTTAATAAACAAACCAACATTCTAATCGGATTAATAATGGTTAATACAGTTTTCTTATATTCGACTCGACTGCTCTTTTATCTTTTGTTTATTAGCTTGCATGGGTTAAAGTGCCTTGAATTGATTGTAGTCACCAACCAAACCGTGCCAGTCTCTCAGGCTAAAAACCCCTTTTTCCCGTTAGAATTAGGAACAAGGACTGACATAGGTTTAGAATAGAATAGAATTAACATAGATTAGATAACCGAGATATTAATTAAATTGATAGATTTAACATCGCTTCAAGTGTTTGACACCCTACTTACCACGAAACTACTACCGATCGGGTACACTGCCCGTTAAAGTGTTGTTTTTGGTTTAGTCGGTAAAATATAAATTTAAAACTTGAATCAATAAAATATATACCACATAACGACACATCAAGTTTTTGGCGCCGCTGCCGGGGAGTGAAAATTAATCTTGAATTTTATTTGATATTTTGGTTTTTAACATTAGATTAGATCTAACCCTTAGGATTAGTGAAATTTATATTAGTGTATATTCTTGTATGTTGTGTAAATTTTGTATATTTGTCTTTAATTATTTGCTTGTATATTTGTGTGTTTAATTGTTTGCATATTTAAATTGTTTTTCTTAATACATTGTTCTGGTTGAAAGTTGAATACGGCGTATCCACTTCCATCAGATACGGCATATCTAGTTCTCTATCTAATACAGCGTATCCATTCAAGAATGACAAAGATTATCAATGGAGAGTTCGAGAAAATTAAGGATGTTAAGGTCGAAGATGTTCCGCTCACTTGCTATGCACCACTTGAAGTTTTCAACAATGAAGTCAGTCGATTAAGTGGAATAAATGATGATTTATTCACATATGAAGTTGAAGTTGCTAACATCCCATTTGACTCAAAAATGGATGATAATTCAGAAAATGAAGCTGATGATGATATGAGATATGATCCGTCTAATGTGGCATTTACTGAATGGTTGGGATCAAAAAATTTCAACTACAGGACAATGGATCATTATACTATGAAAGCATTATGGATTTACTGTATCAGAGGAGATGATAAGGTTGAGCTCACTAATGAAGAGTCTTCTGATGATATGGATAATGTTGCTGAAGTCTTTAGGGTCGACACTAATTTATTTAATTTTGAAACACCTATGTGCAATGCATTCAATGAATTTAACTATCTTTTGCAAATCAATCCAGACTTACTTACTAAGGACATTGAGGGATTCAAGACCTATGAAGATTACAAGAATGATTGGATCTATGAATGGAACAAGGATGTACCATGGGTCGATGAGAAGCCGTGGACCAACGCTAGAGTTTGGACCGAACCCACACCAGTTAAACATACTTGCAAGCCTTTCAATTATAAGACTGGATGTTCGGAATGGCCAGCATGTAGTTGGAGAGATGATGGATACTGTAATGAAGGAAACTTACCAGGAACTTGCATTATTGGAAACCAACTCCATTATCAGGATTACGAGTGGTACGAAGCTTTAGGAGATAGTGAACTTAAAGATTTGGCATTAAGAAACAAAGCTATCATGGAAGGGGTGATCAATGAAGACGACGATGAGTCACGTTACGAACAAAAGAGATGATGGAACATATATACAAACTACAATGATGTTTATGAGATAAATCATGAAGATAATGAGAGAGAAGAATTATGTGAAATTCATGAGCTACCGGTGTGCAATATAAGGAGATATATGATCATCAAATATTCGTTCAATAATGATGAAGAGAATGTTGCTGTAAAAGAAGACGAATACGACGATATTACTATCACAAGAAAAGAGGCGTATCTGGCTTACCAAGAAATCTTTCGGATAATGGACGAAGGATGGATGGTAACTAGAGCTAAGTGAAAAGAAGCTGAAGAAAAGTCTAACTTAAAGACTTCACTGTAAATAAAAGTGCTTCCCGGGAGACAACTCGGATTGTTATTTAAATTTTATCGAGTCTATCTTCCCAGACATCAATACGGCGTATCCGCTCTATACCATACGGCGTATTGATTGTCTGGACGTTATCAGTCTTTATTTTTATTGCACTTTAAAAACATTATTGTCTGATTTGGAATACGACGTATTCACTAAACTGATACGCCGTATCCACCAGACTGACTCGTATTTTGTTTAGTTTAGTTTAAATTAACTGTAGGTACCAAGATAGGAATACACATGTTCTTCCTATATTTTATACAGGACCTCGTGAAAGAAATATCGACAAATATTGGTGGAGAATTTACAAATCTGGAGATCTTGAAGTGTTTGAGTCTTGAAACTTTAAGACGGCTGTTCAACACACAATCTCGCTCATAAACACAACTTGGAGAATCTACCGAGCGAATATCAAGGGAGTTTCTCATTCAAATTCTTTTTAAATTCTCGTATTTAATGTTTTATATATACAAAGTGGGGGGATGGAATTAGAATGTTTACTTGTCCTATTTTTCACAACTAAAATGCTTAAATTATGCTCAAATTTAAAAAAAATAAGCATACTTTTATGAAATTACATGTTACTTAACCCGCACACAACAACCCTTGTACCCTCTTGTTAGTATATTATGAGGATTTAGTTATCGCGTTTCAAATTTTACCTAATTTCCACAAGAATATGAGGTGTGCCTGCGTGATGTTGTTGACTTCTTGAAGTTGGTCTTGGTATTTCCTTGCGAGACTCGAGACCACAGTGATGAGTACTATGGATTTAGATGGAGTAACTTGTTTAAATTGGTAAATTATAGGATTACACCCAAATCGCCTTTACATGTTGCTTATTAACTAACAACACCGGTTAGTTAACCTCCCGTTTAAACCCCTTTCAACTCTCATCTTTAGAATGAAGATCCACTAGAACAACCCGTAGAGCCAATCATTTAGGAATTACACCAACTATTTATTTCTTTACACCCTTACACCTTAACCTACCCTGTTAGATTAAGTTTAATTTACAGTTGCTAGTTGCTTAAAGTGCAAAGTTTGTATTTCCTAAGTCTTGTGTCATTTTCTATCTTTGGCGCGGTTGGAAATTTTCACATTGCAAATGGGAATGTATATTAGTAGTCAAAACTCACGTGATTTGACTACCGTCACAATTATTGGTGAAACTAAAGAACGAAGAACTACCAAAGGAATTATCCGGAATTATTATGATCGTGAAGATGGTGAAACTACACCGAGATTTAAAGTATAGTTAGCAAAAAAATGAGAAAAATACAAAAAGAAAGAGAAAGAAAGTTTGAAGATAATCGTTTTGCAACTACCGAAGGAACTACATGAAGGATCGATTATTCATTGATACGCAACAAAAATCAACGATGTAAATTATTGTACAAAGTGGAAGATATCTCCAAGAGTATGTAAAGTTTTGGGATGATTGGGAAGTTGACCGTTACGGGAACGCCAATTTAGGTTGTTGTTTTTGATCGATGATCAAGACGTTGTAAATAGTTGTATCTTTATCATGGTAACGGTTGGGAAAAAGTGTCTAGCAACTTGTACTTTAGTCTTAATCTATTTGTTTCTTGATTTTTATTTAACAACAATTTACTTCCCTTTCACCTAATGATTAGCCGCTAGTTTTACGCGAATGAGGACTTGTTCGAGCGTGCATGTCTATTCCGTCGTTATGGCCATGTATGCATGTCTTAGCTGCCTCGTTGGTTTATGACTTTTGGTGAAAGTTAGAAGGTTCCTACCCTATATCATTCTTCATCCTAACCGTTGGTTAAATTCGAATGAGGATGTGATCGAACACACATATCTATTTCGTCGTTACGGCCATGTATGTGTGTTTTAGCTGCCTTATTGGAGTGGTACTTCTGGTGAAAGATTGGAGAATGATCAAACCGTAAGCCTTTCCATACAAAAACCCATATTTACCTTTATAAACTTGTTACTCCTT
>BQNB010034392.1:0-30000 GCA_026074375.1 Tanacetum coccineum
TTCTAAACAAATAACTTATACGAATCTTTTACAAAAATATCTCATACTTATCCCGTAAGTAATCTTGATAAACAATCTTCTTATCCATTCTCTTGTCTTTATCCTTCTGATAGTAGAAACTCTTCTAGCAGTTGTAACCAGCAGCATTAACTTTTGTACTAGCAGCACTAACTTAGCAGCAACAACTTCAAGAAGTCTTTTAATACTAACAAATGGCAACAACACAAACAATCTTTTAGCAAAACATGGCGACGATAAATGTTCCAACAAACCTCCTCGTCCGTTTTCTTATTATAAACCCTTGGTATTCATTTCTTATTTCAAGTTACATATCCATGCTCTTTTACTTAGTTGAAATAATTTCAAAATGGCGTCTTCTATAACTAAAACGTTCATGACAAAAACAAATGAGTCTAAGTTTAGCCATTTTCTCGCAAGTTTACTCGATGGAACACAACCACCGGTACCAAGCTTAATATCCTGAATCGACATTGGGAAGGCGAAATCGTCTTCAGGTTACTGACGAGGAACTGATCATTTTGGAGATGACGTGTTGCCGCGGCCACCCGGGGCACAACGAATTGCTAAGAGTCAACGTTCGCCAAACTCGATTGCTAGTTCCGGTTCAAACCCGTCAATGTTTCAAGAGATTATGCAACAACAATACGAGTTAGACCTCAAGGCAAAGATGGAGGTTATCGAACGAGATGCAACACAAGAGTTGATTTAATCAATTCTCAAAATATTTCCGAGGACATGCGAGTGGTACAAATCGACACACACATGATGGATCCAGTCGACGCGGCTCTCATCAATGCCCAAAAAACACGAATCCAGACGTTATATCCACCACAAAACTAGTTAACTTTATGTATTTTTATGTTTACCTTTTTATTTTATTTTATGTAATGTCTTTTTTTATTAATGTAATGTGTTTTTATTTTAATAAAGTTTATTTAAGTTATATTGTGTATTTTTTATTTTATATAAATGAATAAAAAATTTCTCATGGCACCACATTTTCTTGTGCCCAAAAGTATGGCACAACATGTAATGTCAAAGGAATTCTGGTGCCATAGAGGTTTTTGCTGACGTTGCAACACTTTTTGGCTATGACACTACCCTCACGGCACAAGGATACCTAGCACTTTTAATACCAAAAAATCTTTTATATTTTCTGTGTAAACACTAAACAATCTCCCTATATTTTCCCTTTAGTATAATCCCTTTTGTCAATCTTCAGGTCACGTTATTTCGACATCCCTACTTAATTTTTCAGATACCAACCTCAACAACATAGTAGTTGTAGTTTTATTTCAAAATAATTACAGGGAGTGTTTATATAGGATGTAGGTAATGTGAATCACCCATTATGGTTGTTGAGGTTGGTATTTGAAAACATAAGTAGGGAGGTCATAATAACGTGACGTGAAGTTAGACAAAAGGGATTCTACAAAAGGGAAAATATAGAGAGACTTTTTAGTCTTTGCACCAAAAATATAAGGACATCTTTTGGTATTTAGCGTGCTAAGTATCCTTGTGTCATGAGGGTAGTGTCATAGCCAAAAAGTGATGCCACGTCAGCAAAAACCCTTATGGCACCAGAATTCCTTTGACATTACTTTTTGTGTCGTACTCTTTGGCACCAGAAAATGTGGTGCCATGAGACAATTTTTTTTCATTTACATAAAATAAAAAATACACGATATAACTTAAATAAACTTCATTTAAATTAAAACACATTACATTAGACATTACATAAAATAAAATAAAAACATAAAAAATACATAAAGTTAACTAGTTTTGTGGTGGATATAACGTCCGGATTCGTATTTTTTGTGTGTTGATAATAGCCACGTCGACCAGATCCATCCCGCGTGTGTCGATTTGTACCACTCGCATGTCCTCGAAAATCTTTTAAGAATTGATTAAATCAACTTTCGCATTTGCCTCTCGTTCAATAACCTCCATCTTTGCCTTGCGGTCTAACTCGTATTGTTGTTGTATCATTTTCTTGAAACATTGATGGGTTTGAACCGGAACTAGCAGTCGAGTTTGACGAATGTTGACTCTTAGAAATTTGTTGTGCCCTGGGTGGCCGTGGCAACACGTCTTCTCCAAAATGATCGGTTCCTCATCGGTAACCTAAAGAAGATTTCGTCTTGCCAATTTCGATTTGGGATTCTAAGCTTGGTACCGGTGGTGGTGTTCCATCGAGTAAACTTGCGAGAAAACGGCCAAACTTAGAATCATTTGTTTTTGTCATGAACTTTTTGGTTATAGGAGAAGCCATTTTGAGAATCTTTCAACAAGTAAATGAGTGTGGATATGTAACCGGAAATGAGAAAGAAGGGTTTATAAAAAGGATGAGGAGTGACAAAATAATATTTTTTACTATTGTTCACATCTTTTTACCTAAAAGATAATATGTTACCATTTAATTCTGGTTGGTCCTCCTATAGCAACATCAGGAGAAAAGTTTCTATACCAACACCCCAACTCATCGTAATATAATATTTTATAACCATGTGCAAACACATATACCTATGCATGTACATACTCAAAAAATGGCAGCACCCCTATATTAATAAGATTCTTTTTTATCGATGCGATTGTGAATTTTTGGAACCAAAATAAGATTTATTTTCTTAAACTATTATTTAAGAGATATGTTGTGTACTAATAAATACTACCCCAAACTCAAAATTATTGTTCATCTTTTTTTTTTGTGTTAAAATAATTGTTCATCTCTAAAAATAATAGTTTGACTTGTTTATGTTTAGCATATTACCATTAATTTAAATTGAATTTACAAACATAAAAAAACACCCATTATCAAAGAGTAAAATTGTCTTCTTTTTTTTCTTTCATATAAACCAAAACAGTAATTAATGCGTTTTTATCTTAAACTGTGTAAGTGATATCTGTAAATTATATGACTTGACTAAAGTAAAAGTTGTAAGTTATTTGATTTGATTAAAGTAAAAGAAATAAATTGTTTGATTTGACTAAAGAAAAAGCAGTAAATTATTTGATTTAACAAAAGGATTAAATTATTTGATGTGACTACACATAATCAGAATCTAAGTTTTCTGTAAATATAGAATCACCCAATACAAATTTTTCAAACACACACACACACACACACACACACACACACTTATCTTTAACTAAACTAGAAAGCGATAAATGAGACAATTAAGACACACAAGCAGATAAACAAACGATAAAGAAGCGGTCAAGCACTAACGTAAGAAAAATATATTAGCCGGTTTAATAAAATAAGATGTATGAATTGTTTAGTTGTGCAATGATTGTACTACTTCGTTGGTGTTATATCATTTCTAAGCTAGGTGGTACTTCTCCCTAAACTCGAGGTTTGTATACAGTTAATCTTGTCACAATTAACTTAAACCCGCATAAAGCTCATACCGGTGATATAATCTATATAGGAGACAAAATTGGTGAATATTAAAACCTATCTCATCGAGGCTTTATCCACTTATGTCTAATTGTTATCTATATGCTGGTAGTCCACGGTCTGAACCCTTCCTAAGGAAAACAAATGTTATTTGTAATCCTAAGTTACCTTTTGGTCTACCATTCACTTAACCAAACCCAGAAGTAAGGGCTAATTTGTAGTCCTATTAATCCAGAGTCACATAAATAAGCTGTATGTAGTATTTATCTTAGACTCTAGTCTACAACCCACATAACAAAAGTTATAGCGCTTTATTTGTAATCTTAGATCCAGTTGAATGATAAATGAAAACATAATCGAAACATAGACAAATATGAAATGATAAACATAATCAACATGTAACAAATAAGTAAACAATCGATATAAGCAAATCAAGACATCAAATATCATAAACAAGGCTAATACCTAAAGGTATTTGCCCATAGTCATTCTAACAATACAAAAAATCATAGACGAACTATTAAAGTAAGAAAACGTTACGCTAAACGAATGCTTATATCAGAGTATAAAGATTACAAGAGTTTTCATATTGACTTGAGGCACTTGCAGGACCTTCTTGCTTGTTAAAATCGTCTGGAAATCATACTTAGTGGTTATTGCATAATGAAAACCGAATTTTAGGTTTTTTATTTATAGGCTCTGAAAACTTATCGATACTCCGTATTGAAAGAGTTCAATACGGCGTATTGGGGTGACTTGGTGTGGGCTTCACGATTATAACATTCCAGAATATTCGCTAACCGTCCTTGAATACGGCGTATGGAGTGTTCTAGACACAGCGTATTAAATCTTCTCGTCATGGATGCCTCTTGTGAAGTTAGGGCACGGATACGCCGCATTGCATGTAATGAATACGGCGTATTGATAGTATAACGAGTCTTGTTCTTGATGTTGACTAAAGCATTATATATGGTGTATCACAGAGTGTGGATATGACGTATTCTTCAAAATGAGAAAATGATCTTGAATTTGTCAAAGTCTTTGGATATGGCGTATTCTTCTAGAATGATACGACGTATTGGTTGTCAGAATTAATAGACTTTCTTGAACTCTTCATTTATGCTCTAAATCAAGTGCTTTTCACTAACTTTCACCAAATGCTTGTTAATTACTGCAATTAATAGAAATAAGCAATTAAGTATCAATTTTTATATAAAATATGTAAAACAAGCAATATAGCCGGGATAAATGATGCTATAAAATAGACGTTATTTGATGACATCAAATATCCCCCCACTTGAATCCTACTTGTTCTCACGTAGACTTTAGAATTTTCTTATAAAAATGTGTCCTAAACGAATGTCTAGGTTTATTTTCTTTAAGCATTTTTATTCAATTACTAGCACACAACCAAACACCCTACGAAATAGAAAAATGAAATCACTCAAATTACTCAACTAATCTATGTGGTAACATTTAGTAGTTCGCGTAATTGCTCGGTCGTGACGAGTATTCTATCATAAGCCTGGCAAGGATACACATTTCCACCACTAAAGCTAAGGAGTAACAAGTCTAAAAAGGTAAATTATGTAAATATGATAAGGTTTAAGGGTTGATCATTCTTTTTAATCTCTATCCATACCAATATTCAAGAAATGAAGACAAAACCACAAATGCACGACCAAATCCATGACCACGACACTTGTGATTGCTCAAATCTTTAACTCGAATAAGCTAAAGAATATGACTAAGTAATCTTCACCGATAGTATCAAACCAACAAGGGTGACAAAACCACACATACACATCTAAATCCGTGAATGAGACACATGTGATTGCTCAAATCCATCATTAGAGTAAAACCAAAGGTTAAGATGAAGAATGAGATAGGGTAGGGAATAGGCATGGGAAACATTTATAATTGGTGTAAAATAAAATTACAAAACAGATAGATTAAGTCCAAACAAATAAAGAATATTGTTGCTAGCTACTTTCCCAACCACAACCTTAAAAAAGACACAAATCATAGATTAACTCACGCTTTAACACGGAAAACACAAGCTTTGGTAGAAACCAATTAGACTCAAAGATATCTTAATCATCTTTAAAACAAACCTTAGTTGGTGTTCGCTTAACATCCAACTCCCAATCATCCATAATATAATATACAACAATAGTGGCGATATCTACCACTTTACAAAAAAAAAAATACATAGTTGGTTTATTGCGACCAACTTACAACAAAACTCTACATCGTTGGTTTATAAAACGTACCAACGAATAATCGATTATCTCATAAATAATAACAGCGGTTAAGTTTAGATGAACTGATTATCTCGCAATCCTCTTTTTTTTTCTCTCTTATATTTTTTTGTATTTTTGTATTTTTTTGATTTTTTATATTTTTTATATTTTTTGTATTTTTTGTATTTTTTTATAACTTGAAAACAAATAAGGGTGTAAAATTTCACCACTTCACGATCGTAAAAATCCGGATAATATTTCCATAACGCTCATGACTTATAAATAAAATAATAGTGAAAGCAGTAAACACACAAAATAAAATGATAAGATTACGAGAATTTACTTTCAATTCATGTTTGTGATTGTTGCAATTCCCTGACCTAACCAAAGATATGGTAAGTACGCTTACACAGAACACTGGTGAATCTATTAACTTTTACACTATAGGCAAATAGCAATAAATAGCAACAGACAAAAGGACATAATCTATAGGGTAGGATAAGGTGTAAAGGTGTAACGAAATAAATATTTGGTGGTGTAAGAAACAAAAGGAATTGCTCATAATGTTTTTCTAGGGGTGTCTTACTCTAAAGATAAGAGTAAACAAAAGGGTTTACGGGGTTTAACTAACCAGTGTAGTTAGTTAATATCACAATATTTGTATAGGCTTTTTTGCTTTAATCCTAGGAATTTACCAATTTAGACAAGTCACTCGAATTATATAAATAATACTCATTATGGTGCTCTCAAATAGTATACCAAGCCAAGTTCTAAAGTTTACTACAGTCACCGGCACACTCATATATTTTTAGAATTTTTGGTATAATGCGAGAAACAAAATAGGCTTAGTCCTCACAATATGGAAATAAGGGTTATGTGTGCGGGTTATGTAACTAATAATCTCATAAAAATGTGTTAATTTTTTTTTAATTTTAAGCATAAATTAGGCATATCAATGTAAAAATAAGGACAAGTAGTGTTCTAATTATCCTCCCCCCGCTTGAGCTATACAACGCCCATGTTGACAAATATATCATGAAAAACATAAAATATAAAGAATTAGAATGAAAAACTCCCATGAGATTTGTTCAATATGTAACTCGATGATATGTATATGAGCAAGAATGTGTGTTATAAAAGTGTTTGGATACCAGCATGACTACAACACACATGAATTCTAGATAATAAGCATACCATAAAATTCTTTATTTTCATTCAGTAAGCTCCTGTATTAATCTTAAGAAAACCATAACAATTGTATCTTCAAAAAAATATCAGTTAGAAAATAAAAACAAAAATGATAATTGTACATATATATTCGATACGCTGTATCTATGTTTCAGGACACGACGTATTGAATCCTGTAAGAAAAATAATCCAAATACGGGGCAGAGGTCAAATACCCCGTACCCAGAAATCTGAATACGCCGTATTGACGAGTCTGACAATAATGTTTTAAAGTGCAGAATAATAAAAAGATAACATCAAGGTTGGTCAATACGCCGTATCCATGGAATTGTATACGCTGTATCCATAACTTAGGAAGACAGACACGATACAAAATTGAAATTACATCTCGGGTTGTCTTCCGGCAAGAACTAGTTAGACTTCCTTTAGCATCATTCCATACACGTTTCAGACCGTCCTTCGTCCTTCTTGTGAAAAATATCTAGGGTAGACGTGAGACGCATTTTCTTTAGTTTTTTCCCCAATATCAAACTTGTCCTCCATGATAGCAACACATTTGCACGGCATGCCAAATAATTTTCACCTCCTTTCCTTAAATCTCCCTTCCTCTTCATTAACAATGAAAGGTGCATCTTTGGAAACCAAGTAGTCATCTATATCTCTGAAGTCATCATCAACAATATTCATTGGTTCATAATCATCCAACCATTCTTGATTCACTCGAATTGCATCGTCATCATTGTTTAATCTTGTGCATTCAAAATGTTCCCACTCATCATGAGGTACATAATTGCTCTAAGAATTATCACGTGATTCTTCTTCTTCTTTCTTTCTCCACCAGTATTGGAAAAATCCATCATAAACCATCCTAAGAGGTGTATCACAAGCAAAAAAATTGACATCCTTCTTGAGTAAATTGTGTGTTTAACATTCAACCATGTATTTGTCTTTGGTGATTTTCTCAATTCTATCTTACTAAAAAGGATCAGAAAACCGTTAGTAGGATAAGCTCAGAAGAAAGAGAATATAGAAAACTAAACACAAAATCCCAATATGGAAAATTAACTATGCTATTGTATCAGAGACTCGATACACCGTATTTAGTAAACTAAATACGCCGTATTGATGTTTGATGTCGAATACGATGTATTTTTTTTGAAAGTGATATGCCATATTCAAGGGGACGAACACGCCATATTCAATATTTGACCAGAAAAATAACAGCAAGAATCAACAATGCAGAAAAACAAACAAAACACACAAATCTGCAAAAATATACAAATGCAAACTAATCTAAATTACACTAAATCTAAACTAAAACACTAATAAACAAGAATTAAACAATCTCACTCTCCGGAAATGGCGCCAAACACTTGATGTGTCGTTTAGTATAGGTAATATTTGTTATCAAGTTTTACTATATATATATATATTTTGGTGACTTTACCTTTTAACTAACACTAACGGGCAATGTATATGATCAATTGTAGGTTCGTTGGTAAGTAGGATGTCGATCACTAAGATCGAGCATCAACACTTAAATCTATGAGTATTTTAGTTATCTATGTTAGTTCTAATTTATCCAAAGTAATTCTACTTAAACTTAAATTAATGCAAAGGGGGGGGGGTGGGTTAAGCCTGAGAGACTAGAACGAGATTGTTTTAACTAAACTAGAAAGCAATAAATGAGACAATTAACACACACAAGAAGATAAACACGATAAAGAAGCGGTCAATCACTAATATAAGGAAAACATATTAACAAATAAATTTATTTGTGCAATGTTTGTACTACTTCGTTGGTGTTATATCATTCCTAAGCTAGGTGGTACTTCTTCCTAAACTCAAAGTTTGTATTATAGTTAATCCTATCTAGGAGACAAATGGGTAAATATTGAAACCTAGCTCATCGAGGCTTTATCGACTTATGTCCAATTGTTATCTATATGTTGGTAGTCCATGGTCCAAACCCTTCCTAAGGAAACAGAATGTTATTTGCAATCCTAAGTTACCTCTTAGTCTACCATTCACTTAACCAAAGGCAGAAGTAGGGGCATAAATTTGTAGTCCTATTAATCTAGAGTCACATAGATAAGCTGTATGTAGTATTTATCCTAGACTCTAGTCTACAGTCCACTAACAAAAGTTACATCGCTTTATTTGTAATCCTAGATCCAGTTAAATGATAAATGAAAACATAATTGAAACATAAACGAATATGCAGTGATTAACATAATCAACATGCAACAAATAAGTAAACAATCGATATAAGCAAATCAAGCCATCAAATAATTATACACATGGCTAATACCTAAAGGCATTAGCCCATAGTCATTGTAACAATACACAAAATCATCAACGAACAATTAAAGTAACAAAATGTTATGCTAACCGAATGCTTATAGCGGAGTATAAAGATTACAAGAATTTTCATATTGACTTGAGGCACTTGCAGGACCTTCTTGCTTCTTAAAATCATTTGGAAATCGTACTTGGTGTTTATTGCATACTAAAAACCGAATTTTAGGTTTTCTATTTATAGGCTCTAAAAACTAATCGATATTGCGTATTGAAAGGGTTCAATACGGTGTATTGGGGTAACTTGGCGTGGGCTCTACGGTTATAATATTCTAGAATATTTACTAACCGTCCTTGAAGACGGCGTATGTAGTGTTCTGGATACGACGTATTAGATATTCTCGTCACGGATGCTTCTTGTGAAGTTAAGGCACGGATACGCCGTATTACATGTAATGAATACGACGTATTAATAGTAAAACCAGTCTTGTTCTTGATGTTGACTGATGACATCAAATAACATCTAAATTATAGCATCATATATCCTAGCTATACTGCCTTTTTTGTATAATTATTGCATGACTTTGTACTTAATTGCTTATATTTGTTATTTGCAGTATATATGGAGTAATTGGTGAAGTTTAGCTAAAAGGCACACATTTTGAAGCTTAAACTAAGAAATATTAAAGTCTACTGATATGACATCCTATGCGATGTATCCAGCAAGGAAGATCTGGCATATATGTGCCTGCACTTCACAAGCTACCACAAAGATTTGAAGATATATACGCCGTATCCAGGAAGTCCCCTACGCCGTATCGAAGATTAAGTATGGAATATTCTGGAATATTATAATTATGGTCCCTTCTATAAGAAACCCCAATACGCCATATTTAGCTCATTCAATACGGCGTATCAACCTTTTTCCAGACCCTATATATACAAATCCTAAATACAAGTTTTTGGGGGAGTTCGAGAGTTGTTACGAATTTTCAACCACCAAGTTCGATTTTCAAAAGGGAAGAGAAGCCAAGAAGGTCTTGAAACATGCTTCAATTCATAGGAAAACCCTTGTAAATTCTTATGCTCCAAATACGCGTTCGGTTTTGGTATAATTCGTTAACTCGGTTAGGTTATCTTAATCGTTCGTCTATGATATTTGTATTCGTTACAATCGTTATCGGCTAATACCTTTAGGTATTAGCCATGTTTATGATAATATAATGTTTGGTTTGTTTATGTCGATTGCATGGTTATTCGTTGGTTGTTGATTATGTTTATCAATTTATACTCATTTATGTGCTTAAGTATGCGACCTATCATTCAACTGGATGTAGAAATAGAAAATATAGAGTTAGCTAGATGTCAAGATAGCTCTCCATATCGCAATTTATATATCTATAATCATAGGATCACAAATATTGACATGTCTTTGCCTTTGGTTTAGTGAACAAGTTAGACTAGTAGGTGACATAGGATTAACAAATAATGTTCTCATTCCGTAATAAAGATCTGGACAACAGACTACTAGTATATAAAGAGCCGTTAAGAAGTAAGTTAGTAAAGTCTCATTGATCTAGGGTTCGATAAGATCACCATTATTGTTCTCCTAAGATAGATTAAAATCAGCATAGATTGCTTTATGCAGATGCGTTTAATTCTGACATAATTAAAGTGTCTAAGTTTTAGGAAGAAGTACCGCCTAAATCTAGGAATGATATATCCATTCGAGATAAGACAATCATTGCACGAATAAAAAAACCTGCATTTTAATTTGATTATTCATGGTTAGTATGTTTTCCTACAATAGGCTTGACCGCTTCTTCATCTTCTGATTACCAACTTATATGTGTTAATTATTCTAAATAGCTTAAGAATCTCCAAAACCCCGTGCCAGTCTCTTATGCTGAAAACCCCCCTTCGTGTTAGATTTAGGATTAACTTAGGTTTAATATAGAATAGAATAACTTAGAACTAACTTAGATAACTAAAATACTGGTAGACTTAGGAATTAACACTCTCGCTCTTAGTGATCGACGCCCTACTTAACAACAAACCTACAATTGATCGGGTACACTGCCCATTAGTGTTTGTTAATAGGTAATTTGGAAAAATATAAATTATATAACTTGATAACAAACATTACCTATACTAAACGACACATCATTGAACAAAGTATTATATACGGTGTATCACTGAGTGTGGATACGACTTACTCTTCAAAGTCAGGCGATGGTCTTGAATTCGTCAAAGTCTTGGGATACAGCGTATTCTTCTAGAATGCGAATTGGTTGTCAGAATCAGTAGACTTTCTTGAGCTCTTCATTTATGCTCTAAAACAAGTGATTTTCACTAACTTTCACCAAATGCTAGATAATTACTGTAATTAATAGAAATAAGCAATTAAGTATCAATTCTTATATAAAATAATGTAAAACGAGCAATATAGCTAGGATAAATTATGCTATAAAATAGACGTTATTTGATGTCATCATCTAACCATGCCTGTTTAGTAGAAAATAATACTTTTTGCCCTGCATTGGTCACCCACAAAACTCTATCATCTTTATCATTATTTATATTTAGCACAAATATGTTTTGAAGATTAGGAAATCTAATCATTTCAGCATGTGTGATATTAATTAAAAATCTTGCATCATATATACTTCTTTGAGTGATAAAGTTTCCAATAGGCCCATAAGAATTTCGTTTATCATGCCAAATAGAGATTGTGTTGCCTTTACCAATCTCATACACTACATGCTCCTTGACTTTGTCTCTAATGAACATCATTTTCTTCCAACCCCAACTGTCATTAGAGTCAACTTGACCATTCACCCATTTAGCCCATAAAGAATTGTTATTCTCTAAAATCTTCTAAAACTATCTTACGAGCAATATTTCATTCCATTTCTTAAGAGGTTTGATACCCAAACCACCTTGTTCTTTAGGCCTATAATCCACTTTCTAATCAACCTTGGCTTTTCCTTTAACAGATTCACCAGCATTCCATAAAAAACTTTTGAATAGCTTGTCAAGATCATTAACCACAAAGCTTGGAAGGAGATACATAGAGGCCTAATACAATTGCATAGATGATAGCTATTAACTGTATTCTTCTGGCATAAGATAAATCCTTATTTCTCTAACAATTAATCATGTTTTTATCTTTTTCAGTTTGAATCTTGCAGTACTGCACACTCAATCACTTAGCAAGTAAAGGAACTCTAATATATCTAATCGGATGCTTTCCATACTTAAATGGAAATATTTACATAAGCTCTTGCTTATCTTTTTTCCTTAATAATTCCAAAGAACATAACATGTTTGCCTAAATTAGAGGATAATCCAGACATTTGACTAAATTCCTCAAGAGATTTATTAATTACCATTAAAGACTCTTTGTTTCCTTTACATAACACCATCAGATCATTAGCAAAGAATATGTGAGACAATTTAAGTTCTTTACATCCAAAATGATATCCAAAATCATCACTTTAATCAATATTCTTCATCATGATTAAGTTTAACACTTCCATTACCTTGGTAAAAATATATGAAGATATAAGGTCCCCTTGTCTAAGGCCTTTCCCCTTTTGAAATATCCATGAATACGACCATTCAGGCAAATCGAAAAATTTAAAGAAGTTACACACTTCATGCTCCATCTAACGATGATATAATGAAATCCAAATTTACCCACTATCTCTTCTAAAAACCTCCAACTAATAGTGTGATAACCGGTAACTTTTCTTGGATCTTGGTATTTTTAAAAATACTACATTTATATAAACTTCGCTCTTCGCTCTTATTGATTCTTTTGAGAAAACTCGAAAGTTGACTTTTGTTGACTTCTCTTGCGTAAAATGATTACGGGTAATCGTCCATCGAGTATCGTGTTAGTGAATCTATGAATATTTTGAGTCTGAGCTTTTGTTATCTAAATGGCTGTGTTATCATTTTATTTATTCCCATGAAGATTTCCCTCGTTCAGTGAAAAACGTCACGCAACGCGTACTGACATGACAATAAACTAAAGTATATCTAGTTATATTGGAGTTAACTTACTAAACTTATGTTAAATAAGTTATTTCATGATTCTTATTAGCGGTTGTCTTAAAATGTGAATCTCTGAGCTACGTCCAGAAACTAGTCTAAAAACAGAAAACAGCGCGGGTTTAATAATTTAGTAAATAAATGACTAAAAATCTACTCTTGGTCGATCTTAAGGCATCTTAATGCGTTTTAGTATCTTATTAGTCGTATAGTGAGCATTCGGTTTTGGTTGTCGTTTAAACTAGTCTCGATTTTAATTCCCGACACAAGACAAAATGCATGGGATACCCTTCCTACACTCCTAGTACTCATGGTCCCAAAGGAGGGGACAAAAAAATGTTAGTGATTCCTTATATGGTGGCCCATTCTCCTTGTCTTATATCTAACCATAAAACACACACACCATATGCATGATTTCAAAATCAAAACAACAAACTTTTTCTCCCTTCTTTCTCTTTGTATTTGGACGCACCACATTTTTCAAGTTTTATCAAGATCAAGGGTTGAGAAAACATTCTAGGGTTGATTTCTAGTAGTCTTGGGTAATCAAAAACAACATTTGGGTTGTTTTCTCGTGTCTAAGCTCCAATCGAAACCCATTTTTATAAGTTGTTTAAATCTTTAAATAGTTGTACTTTTATGGTTATTATGATGATCTTAAACTAGTTGTACAATGCGTTTGTTTTAAAATCAAAGACTAAAATCAAAACAAGAACAAAAAGGGTGGTGTAGTTGTGACGTAAACAAAAAGAGGAAGAAACAAGGGTTGGTCATCTTAATATCATGGTTGTGTGGTAAAATATCTTGTGTTGTCTAGAGCTTATTGATGCTTATTTAGGAGTCTAGCTTATTAATAAGTTTAGTTAGGGCTTATTAGGTTTTGGGCTTGTTTGTTTGTCCATGTAAGTCCCCACTTTTGTCTCTATACATATCAAATTTCTCACACACATTGCATGTTCAAACGTCACAAACCGAAAACTTTCTCTCCCTTCTCTCTCTTATAACCGGACGAGCCACAAGGAAGCAAGAACATCACCATTTTTCAAGTTTTATCAAGATCAAAGGGTCAAGAAACATTCTAGGGTTGATTTCTAATAGTCTTGTGTAATCAAAAACAACATTTGGGTTGTTTTCTCGTGTCTAGCCTCCAACCGAAACCCATTTTTTTAAGTTGTCTAAATCTTTAAATAGTTGTACTTTTATGGTTATTATGATGATCTTAAGCTAGTTATACAATGCGTTTGCTTAGAAAACAAAGACTAAAATCAAAACAAGAACAAAAAGGGTGCGTTTGGTTTTAGCGTGAGCAAAAAGAAAGAAACAAGGGTTGGTCGTCTTAATATCATGGTTGTGGTGGTAAAATATCTTGTGTTGTCTAAAGCTTACTAGTGCTTATTTGGAGGTCTAGCTTAAAAATAAGCTTAGTTAGGGCTTATACTGGTTTTGGGCTTGTTTTGTAGTCTCAGCCTAACCGAGAGTCTATGGGCTCGGCCTATGACACATTCAGCATATTTTGATACCCTTGTGGCTCACTTGTATAGTTTATCTTTTAGTCGGGCTTATTTTCTAGCTTACTTTGTTTTTGGGCTTATTTAGAAATACTTATTTTGTGGTTTTGAGCTTTTGTGAGTTTTGGCCCAATAAGGAAAGGAAAAGAGATCTAGGGCTTGACCCACTTTGGTTTTTCATTGGCTTATTGTGAGCTTATTATAGCTTATTTGCTTATCTTGAGCTTATTTGGTCTCAGCTTATTCCTTTGAACTATATTTTAGCTTTTGGCAACTTATCTAAGCGAACTAAAGAGAACTTATTTTATGATTAAGTATTGGAGATCTATTTTGGACCTATTTGGAAACTTTAAAATATACTAGTGGACTTATTAGGTCGAAAAGCCCAATAAGGTATCTATTCCATACTTGTCAAAATTATCGGGCTAACTAAGAAACTTTAACGGGCCGTAAGGCCCAATGATATAATAGAACTAGAATGATACTTAGATTTCTGGCTAACTATTGAATTTTCTAATGGGCTTGTACTCGAGTAAACTACAACGGTTTGGATAATTAATGAAAATATTGTTTTAATGGGTCGTCGTGAGAAATATAAACTTAGGGTGTTTTGTTGAGAAATTACTGAAAGTGGAAAGTGATTTAAATAAAGGTTTGGAGCCTTAGGGAAACTTTTACAAACGAACAGGTCACGTTGAAATTTTGTAAAACATGTCACACTTAGAAAATATCTTTGAAAAAGTCTATTTTCGTGTTGATCCAAAAATAGGACAAAATTTAGATTTTATTAATTGTTAAGGGTCAAGGTTGAAACAAATGAAACTTAAACATTATAAATAGGCTAGGTTTCATACTTACCTCTTTTAGCTCGATAAGAAGATGAATTAATATTATATTATTAATTTATTATAAATTACCCTTATTGACATTATCATTGTGGAACTATTTATCTTTTTATTTCTGATCCTTAGATTCTTAATCATTTCTCATCGAATTTTCCTTGGATCTTTATGAACGTTCTACCGCATCATAGCTCATTGACTCTACTCTCGATTCTTTATGTATTAATATCGTACTAGCCATCGAGTCATCTTACCTAGTTACCATACAACCATGATACAAAACTTTGATAAAAGGAAATGAGAACTTTTTCATAAACTGTAATGCAAAAGTTTGTACAACAAGACAGTTTTGTACAACAAAATACTAAGGTGAACTTAATAAATAGGTCGTGGCTGGGTACCGCTGTGCTTTGTGTAGAGGTTATCTTGTTCAGCTACTATCATCTTTTGAGGTGAGTTCTTGTAGCCCCATTTTTGACTCTTTTTCGTTGGGGGAAAATGATACTCTAAACTATTTTGAACTTGTTTTCTTACTATGCGAAACTTTTGTCTTTTTGGACAATGCTATGTGCCTATGACTGCTATGTGAATGACATGAAATTGGTAGAACTTGTATGTGGATCATATGTGGTATTGTGAGGAATCTTGTGATCTTGTAATCTTGTGAACTTGCGAACTTGTGATCTTTCACCCTATGTTTAGCTCCAGCTGGTAGGCTTTAGGTGCGTGTGAACTTGAAGTTGTGAACTTTATGTACATTGGTATCTACATTGTTGTAGATAATTTAAAGTATGGAGTTGTTATGTTAGTATCATTTCGTTGTGTATCTATGGATCTAAGAGTAGTATGGAATCGTTATGTTGGTATATATATTAGTGGTGCATCTATGGATCTTCGATAGCATGTGTTGCTACGTTAGTATCTTAGCTATTGCATGTATTCACTGTCATATTGCGCATATGTCCACCCTTTTAAAACCATGGCACAACAACTAGGTTGTTATCAAACCTACGAGCTCACCAACTTTATGTTGACCTTTTCGAGTATCATTTTCAGGTGCGTTTCATCAAAGGTAAATTTGAAGTATTGGAAATCAATGACTTATACTCGCGGGGGTTTATCTAGAGACTTGGGCTTTGCAAATCAAAGATGAGACTTTAGGGAACTATTGTAAATCTAAATCTTTGTAAATTTTATATGGTGTGATCTTGTATCTTAAGCTATGTAAATCATTATGTCGCACTTCTGTGTTTTCGCTTTAGCGGGGTATGACAGATTGGTATCCAGAGCCAAGGTTATAGAGAATGCCCATTTTTCTAAAATAAAAACGCAACTATAACCAAACTAAAGTTTTAGTAAAAACCTTGAACATGACGAAATTTGATTAGCCCGACCATTTTGGAGTAGTTCCTAAATTATGCATAGCCTGATCAACTATGCCTAATTCACAAAGGACCACGAAATGATGCAGTAACCTCCCTAAGTTATGTTGAAGGGGGAAGTATGGGATACTAAGACCGCCTGAAAATGATTTGACCATGAACGTATATACTGCAGAGTATGTACCTTCACCTTGTGTTGTTACATGAAATTGCTTGCGAGCGTTGAGATCTAGATTATCATTGGTTGCCTAGTGTTTGCCATGCTGTCTTAATTGTAATGCATGTGCCCTGAGATGCTCGTTTTGTTATCGATCTTGCTAGTACTTATATGTCGTTCGTATCTTCTTGGTATATCTATTATATATACGTAAGTGATATATATATATATATATATTTATATATATATATTCGTTCGTATCTTCTTGGTATATCTATTATATATACGTAAGTGATATATATATATGTATACACGGTTGTGAACACCTAATTTCAAACATTATGTTAGATACTATATGTAAGCAGAGTTATGCTGATAATTTGAGTAACGTTATTTTATGAGAGAACTTATACCCTTATCGTGTTATCACAAGTCATGTCTACCCCAGCTCACATTGATCCAAAGACTATCTCATAGACCGACAGAGCTCAAAGCTCCCGAGTGCCTATCCCATTACCAAATGACCCTTATATGGCAGTTAGGCAAGCTTACTTAGCTACCATTACAGACTCTGAGTCTGAACCTTTTGAGGATTCTAGGGAGTCAGAGATTCCCCAGCCATTACCTATTGCATCATCACTCGTTTCACCATCAGATGACCCTTACTTGATACTTAGACAGGCTTATACACCTGCCGCTATGGATACTGAGTCTGAGCCAGAGGAGGCTCCCTCAGAGACATAGGAGTTTCAGCCACTAGCCGCTAGGACAACACCACCATCATTAGACCATACCCCTACTTCATCTAACCTTACACCAATTTCACCCATCACTAACGAGGAGTTAGAGACTTCAGAGCCATCGGATACTAGGTTCACCTCATCATACTCCACATCTTCATCAAACTCCACCACACCATTATCCCCTAATCACCCACTTACTCAGACACCACTGCCCCGACCCGAGTCTCATACTACAGTAGTACCGCACGTATGGCCGTGCATAATCAGCCAACCTTATCCTCGGGCATGTCAGCCCGAGTAGCGAAGGCAGCTACGTATGAGCCTTTGGGTCTTGGTTATAGGGCATTGAGACATCGTGGGTTGGCATTAGGAGAGGTCTTGGTGCCTAGTACATTTAAGGTACGTTAGAGTTCTAGGTCAGTGTCAGACCAGCAGATGGCAGACGGGACTCCCACACATAGGATACATGCACATACCACACAGATTGACCCTGTGGATAATACTATTTTATCTAGACATCAATATTGACCCTCGATCCTATGCACCAGTTCAGACCCCAGCATCACTCGAGTGGTCACCCGGTTCCTTACTAGTTTTACCATTATCCCCAGCAGGTCCTACCCCAATAGCTTCACCAACGACTACCCCATCAGTCACGATTATAGTAGATGAGGATGAGTTCTTAGAGGTAGGAGCGCAGCTTGAGCTTTATGGGAGCATACTCCATGATCATACCCAGCGTTTAGACGCACTACCATTTGCATTGTTTGAGGGTTATGATAGGGATCTTAGAGAGTTGTATACCAAGTCGAGGGTGGTTAGGGATGAGATCTTTTCTTAGCGCTACAGGCTTATGAGCCTGGAGCAGGAGCAGGAGAGGGCTACAATGACTTTTAGCGCTTTATGGAGACCAGTATTGGCCTTGAAGTCATGGGCAGGACATGTTGACGCCCGTAGGGCAAAGATGTGGCAGGCCAGGTATGATGATCATAGGTTGATTCATGATTTATTGGTACAGAACACCATGATGCAGCGCGAGCTTCAGGAGTTGAGAGACCGTGTTAACACTTTGAAGCGAGAGGGGAGTCATAGAGGACAGTAAACCATATAGGATTGGTTAGGACTCTTATACATCACTAAACTGAGTAGCTTCGGTTAGTGCTATATCTAAATCAGATAGTTTTGATTAGTAATTGATATGAGCTAGTTATCATAGGTCGGTAGTCGACTCTTTTTGAAGTCATAGTTATCATAGTAGTAGGAGAATCTTGAATGAAACTTGCGAAATAGATGCCAGTATGTCATAGTTATTGTAGTAGTAGGAGGATCTTGTATGAAACTTGCGAATCTATGGATGGTAGTATGTTTTCTTATATAAGAGGCGATACATTTGGTAATCATGAGCATCATTATCTATACATATCTACAACATGACTCATCACTCACATCTAGTAGGGTTGTCATTCTTAGTGGGACTTCATGCACATTTTCATCTCATTTCTTCTTATGTGGAACTTGGAAGGTATTCAAGTCGCCATATCATACCCATACTATGGAAAACTAATAAATAGGCGAAGCATTGTAATATCACGAGGAAACTTGATCATATTTGTAGTAAGTCGATTCGAAACCTAACCTTTTGCAAAGTAGTGCGATTCTAAACGACACCATGACCTTTCTAGTACACTAAAATCTGACTTACCAAAGCAAGTAAAATCTACTTGAAGGAGTCTAGACATGTTCTGATAAGCAAACCTTTGACGAATCTTGAAAGAACTAAGCTAAGGTGGTATGTGATGGACACATATCTCTTATAGAACTAACCGCATAAATTAGATAACCGAGGAACTAGATACTACCAAACATCTTAGAGCATTATATTGATACGTCACAGACTGGATCACATCCGGACACCCGACTGAGACCTTGTAAAGCAAAACCTCAAGAAGGACTATCGAACTGTGGAGACAGTAGAGAAACCTACCACATCGATTGACCATGATCTATTAATACTATGGGAAGCTTAGGAGTCGAACTTTACGAACTAAGTCTCTAGAGGAATCAATAGAGACCTCACTTGAGAGACTGAACTAATCAAGGAGATTAGTACGTTTTATTAAGGACCTGAACTTTCCGTCATCAATAAACCTAATGACTTGAACTAAATTTCTAGGCGAAATTCCTTTAAAGGGGTTAGACTGTGATAAACGGTAACTTTTCTTAGATTTTGGTATTTTAAAAATACTATGTTTACGTAAACTTCGCTCTTTGATCTTGTTGATTCTTTTGAGAAAACTAGAAAGTTAACTTTTGTTGACTTCTCTTGCGCAAAATGATTATGGGTAATCGTCCATCGAGTATCGTGTTAGTTAATCTATGAATCTTTTGAGTTCGAGCTTTCGTTATCTAAATGCAAGTGTTATCATTTTATACTTTCCCAGGAAGATTTCCCGCGTTCAGCGAAAAATGTCACGCAGTGCGTACCAGCACGACAGTAAACTAAAGTATATCTACTTATCTTAGAGTGAACTTACTAAACTTATTTTAAATAAGTTATTTCATGACTCTTTGATATGTGAGAAATCACATATCCTTTTTGTATCAAAACAAACCTTAAAAAGATAAAAATGTGCATAATTATGCTTGTATATGTGTATTTTGTCTTTTGTGAATGTGTAGGTACGGATATTGCAAATATCACAAGAAAACAGCCAAAACCAGATAAAAACGAACACGGGAACGGAAGAGTACACAAGAGACGGGAAGGTATCAATTATGGTCAACAAAGGTCAACAATGGTCAACCCACAAGATGACAAAACCTTAGAAATTACCCAAAAACCCTTAATGTTAAATCAATTTCACCATAAGTCCCTAAATCAATAACACCGTTAGTCCTTTTATATTTTACTTAGACTAACAGTCGTTAAGTTCCAAGTTGACTAACCTTTAACCTTTTACCCGGCCCAAAACAACAACCTATAGCCCGTTACCAAGAGCCTAAGTCAACCTCTATTTATACTCAGTCAAACTCAAACGAAATAAGAATTTGGGGGGCGGGAAAAACAGTTTTTACTGTTCACCGTCTCCCCCAATTCACCCTTCTCAAATTAACCCAATTAAAATGTAATTAATTCCTCCCTTTACTTGATCGACGTGGCAACTAAGATGCTAGTACTATAATCCAGCTCATCAAGGGAAAACGTAATCAGAAAGCAATGATTGGATTGCCACGCTGGTAATCCATGTGATCTCTTTTCATCCTACGGCTATAATTCAAGATCAAAATTCAGTTAGAAACAAAGGGCCAGGATTAAAGCACTAGAGGAGTGTGTATCAGCCTAGAAACCTCCCTCTCGCCCTATAAAAGGTGCCCAGTCCTCACTCGCAGCATCTAGTTTTTAGCAAGTAGTTTTTAATCTAGCTTATTAAATGTAATTTTCTTTTCAAGTCGTTTTAGCTTATTGTTTTCTACCTAATGTAATTTTCCTTTTCCTTAAGCTTGTAATCAGTTCATTTTAGCAATAAAAGTTTACTTTTCATTCTGTTCAATTGTTACTTAATGCTTTACTTTAATTCAAACTGTTTTGATTAAGCTCTCTTTTGCTCAAATAAACTCAATAAGCTTTCAAATTCACTCATAAGCTTGCTATACTCTCACTTAAGCTCACAAAAGCTTAACTGAGCTTAATATTACTCAAAATCACTCTCCAAAATTACCCCAGCTTTTATGGATGATAAGCTAACATTGGATGAGCTTATAGACCCCACTAGCTTATCCCTGATAAGCTAGAGCTTTGTAGAGTAGCTCCTCGAGCATTATAATAGCCTTGTTTGTACAAAGGCTTATGTAAGTTCTATTTTCCCTTTTATAGCTTTAAAATTGCAAATTAGCTTAATCCTGCTTATTGTTTGCTTATTGCTGTTTAGTTTTGCTTAATTGTGCTTATTATAGTTGTTAGATGCTATTTGTGTTGAATTGTTAGCTTAATTCATAGTTTGCAAGTTATAGTTATAAAACAGTTGAAAATTCCAAAAATATTAGCATAGTTAAGTAGCTTATTGTTCTGGCTTATTAAATTATTAAAAGTTGTTCACTGGGTCTGTTTATAGCTTGTCATTGTCTGGTATTTGCAATTTGTACCTTAATTCTCAAGTTTATAAGCTTAAAATGGCTTTGATCAAATTAAAGGGGTGTTTGGATAAAGGCAGTACTAACTAAAGTTAGTACTGTCCAAATCCTTTTGGTTCTTAAGTTTGTTTTGAAACCTCATTTTGAAGTTTAAAAAGCTAGGATTTAAGGACTTTGTAGGTTAAAATAAGTTTTGATCTAGTTAAAATATAGGATGTTAGATCTGTGGTTATAGGTTCAGCTTATTAAGGTCTTTTAGCTTAAGTTAGTTTCTAGTTGTGCTAATTGCTTCCATTGCTCTTAATTTGGTGTTAAAAAGTTATAGGAATTAAGTTTTTAGCTCTGCATAGTTTGGTTTTAAATTTTTAGTCATTTAAGTGTCAAATGCATCAGCAGCATAAAAGGCTTTATAACCATTTTCTAGCTTAAAATTCAGATAGTTAAAGTAGGAGATAGGGCTTAAAATTTGGAGCACAAGTAGATTTTAGACCAATCTAGTTATATTAGGGCTTATTTTAGCTTAAAAAGCTTATTTGTGTATCTGTTTTTGATCTGCAAATCTATCCTTTGTCTTTTCATATAAAAAATAAGATCAGCACATACTGACTTCAATCAGTATGTACTGACTTTTTCATCTAGCTTATTCTTAGCTTATTTGATTTTCAAAATAGTTTTTGATTAGTGTTTTAAGCAGTGTTTTAGACAAGCTTTCTAATGGTATAAGTGGTTTAGCCATAAGGATCCATTTAATGGCTTAAAAATAAGCTCAAAAAGTCCCTTTTGTCTGTTTTCATAACTGTTTTGCACCAAAGTGCTTATTTGAATTTTTTAGCTTATGGCTTGTTCTTTTTGCTTATTTCTTGCTCAAATTTGCTTAATAGGTTAGTGGTAGGGTGTAGGTAGCTTATATAGTTTAGGTTTAAGCTTATTTAGTTTTTCTAGCTTAAGTCATTTAGTGAAAAAGCCCAAAATTCATTTAAGCTTATTTTGTTTTTTTTTCCAGCTTATTTTTGATTTTGAAAAAAGATGTTTTCACAAAAGTTGCTTATTATAAGCTGTTTAACAAATTTGCTATTTTAAATTTTTTGCAAAAAAAATAAAAAAAAGGGAAGAGGGGAAATTATGAGTGAGCTAGGCTCGAACTCACAACCTCTACCCTCCTCAACCTTTTATAAACCTCAACACATACACTCTTACCGCTGCACCCTTGGGACTTTTACGTCCAAGGGTGCACCTTTTATTCTTTTATTATCTTTTTTAGCTTTTTTTCTTATAAGCACTTTGTGTGCTTATTTTCTTTTTCTAGGCTTATTCTATTCAGCTTATTAGTAGGTCTTATTTTTCTTACAATTTTTTCATCATTAGAAACTTTTAGAAATTTTCTTAGAATTTTAGCTCAAATTTTTATAATTTTCGTGCATTTATTTTCATTAAAAACTTTAAAAAATCATAAAAAATAGAAAAATAATTAAAAAATAATTTTCTTTTTCTGAAAATTTTCTTTTATCATGATTTAGGTTTAGAAATTAAATTTGTTTCCGTAGGACTTAAATTTAGAATACTTGCTTAAATGTCGCATTTTTAATTTTCCGTTAACGTTTTCGTACCTTATTTCTTAAGTGTTTTAGTTGCTTTAATTGTTTACTTGTTTTATATGTTTTATACGTTTTCATTAATAGAAATAGGAAATCAAATCAAAATCTTCGAAATCATTCAATTCTAGGTTTTAATTGTTTACTTGCTTAGTTATTTACCTTCTTTTATATGTTTTATGTGTTTTTAATTGTAGAAATAGATAATCAATTCAAAATCTTTGAAACCAATTCAAATCATTGTCCAAATAAAAACGGAGTCTCAATTTCATAATTCTTGGGGTATAAACGACCCGGTGAACACTTACCGGTTAACGTACAATATTTTTGTGTAGATTTTTACTTTTAATCTTTGCTACTCAGGATAATTAGTGGATTCTTTTTACTTTTTTATATTACGTATATGAATTTGAACCGTATCAATTTTTGGCGCGTGCGGGGAATTGTTCGTTAAAGATTCTCTCCTTTGCTTTTGATTTTCGTCGATCGTGATTTGGAGAACCTTTCGTCTTCGAAAGTTACGTCTTTTGAGAAAAATCAAAAATAAAAAAGTATAAAAAATAAAAAGTAAAAAAATATTTTTCTTTTTCTTTTTACTGTAAGTAGAAGTTTAAATAAAAAAATACAAAAATATTTGCTCTTCCGGATTTTTCGATTTTTATTTTGTTCTCTTAAATACTAAAATACACAAGCAATATAATTCTCTTACTAGAGAATTTGTGAATATTCCATCTACATAAGTCCACGAACTTAAGATTAAAAAAGTAACCGTTTTGTTTTTGTTTTGTGTCACTTACGAAAAAGGCGCACCTCTTTTGTGAAATAAGCTTTGCAAATTTCACTTAAGAGTGTTACCCTAAGTTTGTTGATTATTCGATGAAACAAAAATATTTTTGTGTATATATTTTCTCACCTCGTTTGTTTTGTTTAGTGCATGCACACTAGAAATTCCAATTTTCCAAATAATTCACCCGTAACCATTCCGAGACGTCGAAATAGAAGACTGCTCCAAGCGTAGTCGAAACCCCCCCCTGAGCTTCGTACTTATCGTTGAAGTTGACACCAATGGCGGAACGAACAAAGGGAAGAGCTATTCGGTTGCACCCACAGAAGGGTACGGAGGAAGCTATCGTTTATACAAAAATTAATGCGGATCATTTTGAGATTAAGACAAATTTGTTACAATTAGTTCAAGCTAGCCCATTTCATGGTTTTGAGAGGGAAAATCCTCATACTCATATTAACAATTTCAAAATGATTACTCGTACTTGTAGTTTAGGATGTGTAGAATGATGTGATTAAAACTCATGATGTTTCATATTCGCAGTCGAGGGGGCCGTTTTAGAGTTTGGTGACGATATAGAACCTCCCTAATTCTATCTTGACTTGGGAGGATCTCGTACCTAATTCGTGAAGTGAATCAATTTTTCCCTCCCTCGAAGACTACCCACCTCAAGAATGAAATCTCTTGTTTTTCCCAAAAATTCGAGGAGACATTTAGTGAAGCATGGGAACGATTTAAGGAAATGCTTAGAGCTTGTCCCCACCATGGATTACAGAGTTAACCCAAATAGATACTTTCTATAATGGTTTAAAAGTTAACGTTACTAGACTACATTAAATGCGCGGATGGTGGGGAAATCTTTTGAGTAAGACTATAGGAGCCTTGAACTAATTGATGATAAATCAAAATGTTCGTATTCACAAACAAATCGAGGTTTTTTAGGTTACTGGTTACGACTTCTAGGGAAGTTTTAGTAAGAAGGAGAGAGAATTGATAAGCGTTGCGGACAAATTTGCCTCTAGTTGAGTTTGTTTCTAAGAAAAGTTTGTCACTCCCGCTACGGTTTTAAAGGCGGTTGTGGAACCTTGTGTTAATGTGGTGGTGATCATGCTTACTACAATTGTCCTTATACGATAACAAATCAATTTAGTGTTTGTGCGGCAACGGGTACTTACAATCAAGTAGCCCCTCTAAACCGTGTTTGCAACCACATGGCACCACCCGGTTTTGCTCCGGTGCAAAACAATGGTCAAAATAGTATAACAATATCATGGTCAAGGAAATAATTTTATCGGGAAATAATTTTCATGGAAATCCAAGGTTTTCAATTTTCAATAAGCATTGCTCAAATTGCAAAGTCAAGGGATTTCAAAAATGTTGGGTAATTATGATTGATGATACAAAAGGAAACAATATATGTATATAAGGAAACATAGACAAAAGATGAAGAATTCTTGGTCATACGTGCTTGTTATGAAGTCAAAGATGAAGTATTCTTGGTCAACCTTGCTTTACAGAGTTAAGTTGAGGAATTCTTTAGGTCCAATGTGCTTTAATGAGTCAATGATAGTTATTAGGAGAAGAAAGTTTCGATAATTTACATTTTGAAATTCCTTATGGAAGGTTTTTAATTAGTTTCCTTGTAAGTCTTATGGACTCTCTATATAAAGAGATCCATAGACATTGTTTAGAGGGTGCACAAGAGAAAGATGTAAACACTAAAAGGTGTGTGTGTGTCTAGGCATCATCCCTAATAAAGGTTCCTAGGGTTTAGAGTTAGTTTTGTAGTTGTTCATACAAGATGTAGATGCTTGCATAGTGGCAGTAGCCTCTAGATATCTTATGATTCCTATTACTAGTTTGTGGATGTAACCGTTTTTGTCTTGTTCAAATAATATTGGGGCTGGAATGTGTGGTTAAAACCTTGTGGATTATCTTTGTTATTATTCCGCTTTGTTTTTATAAATTTAGGAACATGGATACTTATCCTAGTTTAATTGTCTAAACAACCTGAGCTTAATTGATCAAAGTTAAATATGATGTGTTTTAGGTTTCAAATATGTCGGTATCAGTGCACTCGTGGCTTCAGTAGCTAGATCTAATATGGGTTTTTTATTAATCGTATGTTTATTGTATTTTTTGATCTCGTTTTTGTGCCAACGATATTGTTGTGACAGACTGTTTATTGTTCGAGTTGTGCTTGTGGATTCATGATTGTCTAAAGTGAGAAGAAGAAAAGTAAAAGAAATCGTAAATGGTTGTATCTTCGGATAATATGGTGAAGAAATGCAAATAGTCAACTGCATCTTGTGGGTCGAGAAAATATTGGTAAGAGATTTTTTATGATGGCTTGTTTGTTGGTGAAATAGCTATAAAGAAAGAAAAGTTTTTGATTATAAATGGAAAAATATGGCAGTTTGGCTTAGTTTGATATTGGGATTTCAAGTTAAATATAATGGTGGTCTTATGCTGGTCTTGTGGTGTTATTTAATGCTTGCTATTCTTGGTGGTCGTGGTGACTTTCTGTGACGTTACAAGGTTGGGTGGTTGCGGTGCTGAGCTGGACTTGGGTTATGGGGTGAAGCATGATGTAATACTATTGTGAGTTTTCTGTGTGGGGCTTACGTGATTGGGGTGTGTATGTGTAGGGCAGCAGTGGTGAGTCTTTGTATGGTGGGGCGTGAGCGTGGGTTTATTGTGTGGGGTATGATGGGGGTCTCTATACCTGTTGTGGTGTGGGGGGGGGGGATGTTCGGTTGGTTTGGCGTGGTGGGTGGGGTGGTTGGGTGGTACGTTGGTTTTTTGGGGGTGCTCGGTGAGGTTGTGGTTGAGGGTGGGGGGGGGCCGGGGGGGGGGCGGTGAGGGGGGGGGGGGAGGAGGGGGGGGGTGTGGGGGGTGGCGGGGGAGGGGGAGGCGTGGGTGGGGGGGGGGGGTGGGTGGTTGGGTGGTGGGGGGGGGGGGGGGGGGGGTGGGGGGGTGGTGGGGGGGGGTGGGGGGGGGGGGGGTGGGGGGGGTACGGCGGGCCGGGGGGGAGCGGGGGGGTGGTGAGGGGGGGGTGGGGGAGTGGGGGGAGGGGGGGGGGGGGGGGGGGAGGTGGGGGGGGGGGGAGGGGGGGGGGGGGGGGAGTGGGTGTGCGGTGAGGGGGTGGGGGGGGGGGATGGGGGGGGGGGGGGAAGGGGGGGGGGGGTGGGTCGGGGGGGTGTGGGTGGCGGGGGTGGCGGGGGTTGGGGGGGGGATGAGCGGGGGGGTTGGGGGGGGGGGGGGTGGGGGGGGGGGGGGGGGGTGGGGGGGGGGGTGGGGGGGGGGGGGGGGGGGGGGGGGGGGGGGTTGGGTGGGGGGGGGGGTTCGGGGAGGGGTGGAGGGGGGGGGGGGGGGGGGGGGTGCGGGGGGGGGGGAGCGGGGTTGGGGGGGGGGGGGGGGTGGGGGGGGGCGGGGCGGGGGGGGGGGAGGGGGGGGGAGGGGGCGGGGTGGGGGGGGGGGGGGGGGGGGGGTCTGGAAGAGGGGTGTGGAGGTGGGGAGGCGGGTGGGGGGGGGGGGGGGGGGGGGGGGGGGAGGGTGGGGGTGAATCGGGGGGGATGGGGGGAGGGGGGGGTGGGGAGTGGAGGGGGTGGGAGGGGGGGGGGGCGGTGGGGGGTGGGGGGGGCGGGGGGGGGTGGGGGGGAGGGGGGCGGGGGTGAGGGGGGGGGGGGGGGGGGGGATGGGGGGGGTGGGGGGGGGGGGCGAGGGATGGGTGTAGGGGGTGTGCGGGGGGGGGGGGGGGGGGGGGGTGGGGGGGGGGGGGGGGGGGAGGGGGGGGGGGGGGGGGGGGGGTTCGGAGGGGGGGGGGGGGGCGGGGGGGGAGGGGGGTGGGGGGGGGGGGGGGGGGGGGGGGGGGGGGGGAAGGTTTGGCGGGGGGGGGGGGGTGGGTGGGGGTGGGGTGTGTGGGTAGGGGGGGGGGGTGTGAGCAGGTGGCGGGGGGGGGGAGGGTTGAGGGTTTGTGCGGGGGGGGGTGTGGGAGGGGGGAGGGTGTGGGTGGGGGTGGGGGGGGGGTTTGGGGGGGGGGGAGGGGGCGGGGGAGGCGTGGGGGTGGGGGGTCGGGGGGGGTGGGGGAGGGTGGGGGGGGGGGGGGGGGGGGGGGGGGCGGAGGGGGGGGGGGGGGGGGGGGGGAGGGGGGGGGAGTGTGTGGTGGGGGGGGTGGGGGGGGGGGCGGGGGGGGAGTTGGGGGGGGGGGGGGGGTGGGGGGGGGGGGGTGTGGGGGGGGGGGGGCGGGGAGGGGGGGGGGGGTGGCGGGGAGGAGGGGGGGGGGGAGGGGGGTCCGGGGGGGGGCGGGGAGTGGGGGGGGGGGGGGGAGGGGGGGGGGGGGGTGGGGAGGGGAGGGGGGGGGTGTGAGGGGGGGTGCTGGTGGGGGTGGGGAGGGGGGAGTTGGGGGGGGGGGGGGGGTGGTGCGGGGTGGGGGGTGCGGGGGGGCTGGGGTGGGGGGGTTGGGGGTGGGGGTGGGGGTGGGTAGGGGGGGGGTGGGTGGGGGTCCGGAGGGGGGGGAGGGGGGGGGGGGCGGGTGAGGGGTGAGGGGGGGGGGGGGGGGAAGGGGGTGGGGGGGGGGTGGCGGGGTTTGGGGGGGAGGGGGGCGGGGTGGGGGGGTTGGGGAGGGGGGGGGGTTGAGGGGGGCGGGGGGGGGGGGGGGAGGGGGGGGGGGTAGGGAGGGTCTGGGGTGGGGGGGGGCGGGGGTGGTGGGGGGTGGTGGGGGGGCGGGGGCGGGGGGGGGAGGGATTGGTGGGGGGGGGGGGGGAGGGGGGGGGGGTGGGGGGGTGGGTGGGAGGGGGGGGAGGTGGGGGGGGGGGTGGGGGGTGTGGGGTGGCGGGGTGTGGGGTGGGGGGGGGGGGGTTGGGGGCGCGGGGGGGGGGGGGGGAGGGGTGTTGTGGGGGGGGGGGGGGGGGGGCGGCGGGGGGTGGGAGGGGGGGGGGGGGTGGGGGAGGGGGGGTGGGGGGTGGGGGGCGGGGGGGGGTGGGCGGGGGGGGGGGGGGAGAGGGGGGTGTGTAGGGGGGGGCGGGGGGGGGGGGGGGGGGGGGGGGGGGGGGGGGGTGTTGGGGGGGGGGGGGGGGTAGGGGGGGGGGGGGGGGGGTGAGGGGGGGGGGGGGGGGGGGGGGGGGGGTGGGGGGAGAGGTGGGTAAGAGTGGGGAGGGTGGGGGGCGGGGCGGGAGGGGTGGGGGGGGGGGGTGGAGGGTGGGGAGGGGGGGGGGTGGGAGGTGGGGGGGGGGGGGGGGCGGTGTGGTCGGGGGGGGGAGGGGGTAGGAGGTGTGGAGGGGGAGGGGGGTCGGGAGGGTGAGGGGGGGATGAGGGGGGGGGGGGTGGGGGTGGGGGGGGGGGGGGGAGGGGGGGGGGTGGGGGGGAGGGGGGGGGGGGGGGTGGGGGGGGGAGGTGTTGGGAGTGGGGGGGGGGCAGTGCAGGGGGGGTGGATGGGGGGGGGGGAGGGGGAGGTGAAAGGGGTGGGGTGTCGGGGGGGTGGGGGTGGGAGTGGGGTGAGGGCGGGGGTGGGGCAAGTGGGGGGCGTGGGGGGGGGGGTTAGGGGGGGGGGGGGGGGGGGGGGTGAGTGGTGGCGGGGTGGGGGCGATGGGTGAGGGGGGGGGGCGGGGCGGGGGGGGGGCGGGGGGGGGGGGTGGGGGGGGGGGGGGGGGAGGG